>LQNS02276769.1:7818933-7831376 GCA_001587735.2 Parhyale hawaiensis
ATGATCAGATTTTGGAGTTTATGCAAAGAAAATTATGGTTTCAGAGCCAATTTGAATTTTTGCTACCGTTGGCTCACTTGGCGGAGGTATGCGCTCTCAGAGTGCTCTAGTATTATAAAATGACGTGTGCATTCATTTCTCAATAATGTTATAGCTATGAATTTACAACCTAATCAACAAAGCTCGGTGCCATCACACACCAAACTAATTCATCAAACTAGCACCACATCAGTATCTATATTATATTATTATTAGTATGCATATTATAAAGCTTACATTCATCACGTAGCCTCTAAGGCAACGCCGGCCGCTGTTTACCATTGGCTCAGGTCCATCCATTGATCTGTAAGAAACAGAAGCACTAGTCCTGGCTCCTCCCTGGGAATGGGGCTGTTTTGCCGTCTACTGCCTGCTATTTATCTAATCGAATCTAATCATCATATAGAAATGGATCTCATAATACGGCACATTACTTGTAAACTCAGTGTTGACTTGGAACTATGCGCAAACTATTTGAACTACGACAAGCATTTTCCTAATATTAGCAAACACCGTCGTGCTACTACAGGATATACCCGTCTTGGCGTGCTACTCTAGCACTTTAAAGTAGATACTTCTTGTCAGTTGAAGGGAATGCGTACGAGTTTTTTTTTTCGACAGTTTCCTCAGGGCAGGAAATGGCAAGAACAAAGTAGCTACTAAGTACAATAGATCAGCAGCTCCAAGTATTCAGAAAACCCCATTTCTGAATGGGGTTTATTATAATAATATTAAATATTATTTTTGCCAAATAGCTGTCTTTCAGTGGTGGGCGCGCCTCTTTTCCCCCTGTGCGTTAGCGCCATTGCGCCCTAAGCCACGCGCTCTCGAGTCACAAACGATTTATTTATTCCTATAGCCTCCTGACAATTTATTATGCCGACAAAAAATAATTTCAATAAGCTAAAGATATTAAAAGAAGGTAACCGCATGGCTTTTGCCAAGGATGATGAGACAGAACAGGTTAACGCACTGCCGTGGCGCGGCGGACGTACGATGTGGTGACGTCACAAGAGGTAATTTGATTGTAACACAGTCGAAGACTAGCAATTGTCTGCCACAATTCAGATATAAATTATGAATACCTAATAATAATAATTATTTGCTTAGCTTTCCGCTAACATGCAGGCACTTGGTCGGACCGCTTGCTAGTAAAATGTTGACCTAAGCTATGCCGTCGTTAACAGAACCAGTACTAAGCTCCTTATGTTAAAAACTAAAGCATGATTGGAAACAATTATGGATTTCTTATTGACCAGTTTCAAAAATATCGTTCCGTACGACAGCTTAGGTGTGGGGAATGGGTTAGATGACTTTTTTTGCAAGTTAGTTAACGCGAGTTGGACGCAACACATATACTGTTACACTGCTGTATCGCACGCAACGCTATAGTAGCTAATTTTTTTTTAATTTAACCGAGAAATTGTATGGCTTCTGCGTATTTTGTATAGCCTTTTGCTTTAATATTACGTCGCCAGAAGGAACTTGTTTCTCTGTTGCTATAATGTTCTCTACACAAATCTTGTTAAAATCTCTTCTATATCAGCGTTGAATCATACGCATCTCAACCAATTTTTTGTTGCAGCGGTTTGAAATTATAGAGGATAGCAGGTCTTTGGTAAAAGACAAAAATAAATCGAAGGCATAAACGTATTGAACCATATGATTGCATTTTCAGAATGCCATATTACTCTGGGTAAAGCTCACTTGATTTATTGTATTTTAAACACGATAAACTTGACTCCAAAAGTGCTTCTGACACGTGCGTGCATTTACCTGGTTGAGTTCATCTACTCTTTTACAAACATTATAACCAACGTTATTTCATAATGTTATTCTTCAGAGAGCCAAAAAAAGTTCGTAGATGCATTGATATGTATTTTTGTGCAACTATAAAGATTGGAGAACATGTAGGACACTTTGAAGGCCCAAAATGAATGAAGAAGTAAAATACACTGTAAAACATCTACTTATCAGCGTACTAGCATCTTGTGACGTCACAAGCGTATTACCCCGCCTGTACGACATTTTGGGTCCTCCGCGTGCGCTAACCTGTTAAGTTTCATCATCCTTGGTCATTACTATTACAATTTGAAAAGAAAACGGTAAACGAAAAATCCCAGGCTCTCGGAAAACAGCCCAATTAATTGTAGCCCTGTGCAAATATAGTCTATTCGTATTTTAATTCAGAGGCGCAAAAAAATTGCAATGCGCCTCTCCTTGTTGTGCCTTTTGCAAAAATTTGCGGCCGAGCGCCTCAGAGATGGTAGTGTGATTGCTACAAGGGACGCACTATGGGGCGCAATGGCTAAATGGCCAGCGTTTCAGTTGTATCAATTAGTGTATTGAAAAAATACCTATCCAAATAAACGAGTCTCAAAGTTGTCGAGAGTTACCAGAGACCCAGAGCTGTTCATGGGTTACTACAGACCCAAAGCTATCCAGGGTTACTACAGACCCAAAGTTATCCAGGGTTACCACAGACCAAGAGCAGTACCTTGTTACCACAGACCCAAAGTACAATAACCAGGAGGGCAGCAGGGAGGCCGCTATATAGGCCTTTTGCTCGGACGTTTTAAATGTCAACTTTGAGCGAAAATTCGACCAAAGTTGCGGCGATTTCTTTGCTGATTTGCAGTTAATTCCAGTGCCTAACGTCGTTGGGGCAATGATCAGCTAAAAGCGTGCAGAACACAAAAGATAAAAGGGCAGCTTTAAAGAGTGATACATCTTTTGTCAGCAGGATTAGCTACAATGTTCTGTCCAAATACGAGGTAGGCCATGAAGCCCGAGAACGTTGTACTGTGTTACGGATACTTGCATACACGCACAAAAAAAAAATACATACAATTTTTACATACATACAAAATACAAACATACATACAATTTTTATCCCGCCAATACTTGGTACTTCCCAGACTTGGTTTCATCCATCCACCCTCGCGTTTTCGATAAGACATGTATGTAACTATTATTGAAATGTATATGAAAATATACAAAAGGTGTCTCTTCTAGTTTCGACAATTTATAACGTACATGGCTGTCTCTCGATCTATTCTCCCTATTCGTGTGTGTGTGCTAATGTAGAGTGTGCCTTGTTTGAATTGGTATAATAGTTTTTACAATGACCGTAAAATCCTAATTTAATAAAACGCTTCGTGTATTTGTTTTTTTATAAATTTCGTGTCAGCTTCTTAAGAAACATAGGCCAAAATTTCAGCACTTCAATTAAGCAAATACTTAAACTTTAAAGGCAGTATCGTGGCTACGGTACGCTCATACTGCATAGAAGCTGACTGGAGTTGCATTCACTAGTTCATTACAGTGTTTTACTCAGAGAAGATTTTACTTCTGCCTCTCACTACGGAAGACGCACGTGAAAGAAAAAGGAGACTAGATAGGGGACATAAAAAGAACGAGACTACTACAGTCTGAAGAACAAAGACGAGCTACAAATGGAGAGAGAAGACGCATCTATGCGACACAGGAGCCGCCCCGACAGGTCCAAGGCTTTCACCCCGTCCCTTTCCAGTCTTCTCGCACCGGCCTATATTAAGCAAACATATAGATTTTTGCGTAAATTTTGTCAGGCAAGGGTCCATTAGTAAACTATAGTTCTCTGTGGTTTCTGTTTGTTGGGTTCCAAATGATTGACTAATTCTATTCTCCAAGATTTCCCGACGATAGCGGGACTTAGCAGAGCATCTCATTGCAGGCACAACAACTCCACAGTGTTTGCGTCAGCTCAAAATACAGCAGTTTTTTAGACAGCTGGCGTGCGAAAAGCCTAAGTGGACTACTAAAAGACTCTTCAACTAAATATTACGCCCCAGTGGCAGTCACAGAAGGCTGGGGGCTATGCGAGTAGAATGGTTCGACAAGGCTAATGTTTTGCTGAGAGGCATCGACACACTAGGTGGTGACTTGCTGATTCCCAATCGGAAACTCATAGACACTTATGGGCTGCCTATCAGTAGACAACGAAAGTTATCCGATAACATCGGATAAAAGCCTGTAAATTTCTGATTTGTTCATGCCGCTCCGGAGTTCCACAAGAAGTAATTATGGTGAAAATCGCACCAGCGCTAAGTACTACTCTCTATGTAAGAAATTAAGTGCAAGGAAGCCTTTAATGGTTTCTGAATAATTATTCGTCTATGTCCACCAAACTTTGGGACCGATCATCAGACTGTGAGTTACCGAGCTTTTCTTATTTCCAGCTTTCCAGCCCAGCAGCCTTTTATTCCAGCAGCACTGCGGCCAACACTTCTGACCAATGTGTTACAGGCTGACGATCAGTTGTCTTGAAACCCAATTACTTATCTTCATAGTTGCTGCCCAAATTGCGTTTATTATTTTTTTCGGAAGAGACTGAAAGTTCCAGCTGATGTTCTTATATTAGATATTATAGTTCTTAGGTGTTCAAGACAGTACATCAAAGCATTTTTTTATTTGTTGTAGGTGGCTGCATTGTCATAAAACGCAAAGCCCTCAATGAAACCAAAACCGGTTTGTGCTAGGAATTAACGCTCGGATTCAGAAAAGACTTCTTTAGAACTCCCTGCAGCTGTTCCAAATCATGCATGCTGGCAGAGCAACCTTTGTATTTCCTCTGAGATTAAATGAACGTGGACCAATCCACGTACTCGACGATATTACAACACTTTGTAAATACTTTCGCGGCAGTGTCACACGAGTAACAATGTTTTCTAGAATTTCAATTTCACAGGTGAGCAAATTTTTCTTTCTATGAACAGCTCGGTGTTGACCTTGTCAAATGACGCGAGGGTGAATACTAAATGAGGTATCGTGAGGGGAGAAACGGGCTTTAATCTTTTTCATTGCTCTAATAAGCTCTTTAGCACGATATAGATGCTGTAGAGTGGCATTAGATACGACTTGTAAAACAAAACTTGACTGGCATTTATTCTTTGTTCTTCGTATTTGGCTAACATGGTGAACTGGAGAGCAGAGAGACAGTCTATGCTAGTATCTTTTCACAAGCAAGGCAGTTTGTTGACTACGCTTCTCTGACATTTAAAATCGTGCCGGAATTTAGCGTACAAATTGATCAAAAGCCACATGTTGCAAGACCAAATTTAAGATTAACCAAATGATCACATTGAAAAAAAAAAAAAAAAACTGGGGTCCTCTGAGAACACAGATCTTCGCCAACCAGGGAAATGTTAACGAAAAAATTAAATTGATCCTGAAACTAGGATTTCCTTTTATTAACACTAAAATTTCGTCATTTGTGGCTGTCGACAGTAATAATAGCTTCTCTAATTTTCTTGTAAGTTTTTGAATGATATTACTGACAAGCCTAACAACATAGAGGCAAACAAACAAACAAACGGACAAGCAAATCGACACAAAAATTTGGTCATTCACTTTTAGAAACAACCCCAATAATTGATGAAAATTTCCTAAGGATCCGCTCATAACTTCTTGAATTACTAATTAGTGGTAGAGAGATAAATAGACACGTAGACAATCATGCAAGCGGACAAACTCGATAAAACTATGACCTCCTGGGGGGAGGTAATAAGCACTACATATCAGCTGTGTATAACAAATTGCATTGTATGTACAAACAATTTGAAGTACCGAAGGAGATTACTATGTTATACATAAGTGTATACTGTACATATACTAACCATCATAATAAGTTAAAAACGTTAGCTTATGTTCATATTTCACCATAAAATAACCCTATGTGCACTCGAGTAATTTTTCCTTCCGAGTGGGCCCTGCTTAGGTCGGGTTCACACGTCATCCATTCAAGCCGTTCGTTCATCCACTTGTCGGGATGTGTTACTGTGCACTGCTGTAAAAAGAGCAGAAAAGTCCATGTTTTCTGAGTCTTTTTCACTCCAAATCTGAAGAGATATCCTTAAAACGGCCATAGGCCCGCTGCCCACTAACAACTTTCGTTGCCGCTAGCAGCTTAGAGGCAACTCAACTAATCCGTACACTTAGCTACGGCACGGCTTCAGCTTGCACAAAATTTAACTGCTTGAAAAACTTTCAAATGTTTCAGTTGCTACTATATTTTTACACCCTAGCGAGTGGCAATGTTGAACTTTCAGCAATCGCTCTTAATTATGAGCGGTTTAGGTTCACAACGATTGATATTTAAGAATTACAGCACGATGTCCATAGACGCCATGCTGAAGTCACGGCCACGACTGCGCAGTCGGATAAGCTACGTTGCGTCTAGGCTGCTAGCGACAACGAAAGTTGTTAGTGGGCAGCTGGCCTTAGTGACACTTGCAGAGGAAACCGAATTGACGGTTAACATTTTACTAACTTTTTGCGGGGTAAACAAAGTTTTGCTGACATCGACAGTACAAAACAATCGGACGAGTGGATGAGTGAATGCGTTGATATGAATGCCGAGTAAACTCGGCTTCACACTACACAATAGGTGACTGATATAGGCGTACGCGTATAGTATATAGTGTAGTTTGAGAGGATGTTTTTTTTTTTATTGTGCAGGGTTTATTGAAGGCGTCTGAAGGCTAACTGCTGATAATAAATACCTCTTTATATGTAATATTTCTGAAATACTTTCGCTTTTACCTGCTCACATTTTGGATGAGATGGCGAACTGTTCTTTTTGAGTAATAGGGTGGTTATTTTGTTCAAGCTCATAACATATTATAAGAACAAGAAAACGCCATAGCTACTCATAAAGAAAAATCCTTCAGACCTCCATTGCCGCAGACAAACGTTGGGTACGAATTGCTATGTTGTACTGGAGACCATGTGTTGCACACAAATTCGTAGCACGCTAAGATAAAAACTTTATCCAGGGAGCTCACGTACGTTGCGCCTCACATTAGGTGAGCAAGCCAATGTTACTGAAAATCCTCATAATCAGCAGGTAGACAGCACGTATTTGTGCATGCATTTATTTAACTGATTAATATTAGTAAACCCACAGTAAATTTATCAACGGTTGAGTTTTCCGTTAACGACTGAAAAATATATATATAGATATGCTCATAGAATAAATATATGTATATATCTACTGCGTTTTTCTACGTAATTGTCAATTATGTGTGAATACTGTAAAGGCTTTATAAGTAAATTTTGCAATTAAGTTTAGTAATCACAAAGGATTAAAATACCCAATTATAGTGATTCTGACCATGACTACTGCAGTGTTATTAACCATCTGTTCATGTAGACATAATTTCTAAAAATTCAGTCTTGTAATTGATACTAGTAGATGTTATAAAGAAGTTCTTCTCCATCTAGAGCATTTGAATGATAAAGCACACCTTCTTTATTGGAAAATTTAGGTGGCATGGGTACGAGGATAGTGAACTCTACCGCTTGTATGTCCTGGACGTACGTAACCCCATTGCCCTTACACCCCACTGGAGCACGTAACTGTCGACTTGCTTTCATAAAGTGTCTTCGATTGTCATGGTGTGATGGGCGATCATAAGCATTGTGCCAACTTGTGCTTTCTGTTTCAACTCTTGTAAGCTCTTCCACTACAGACCTGGAGTGATAACACCTCGCCATGTGATAACACCTCGATGTACCGAAGGAATGCAAGTCAGTACACACTGCCATGCTTCAGTCCCAACTCAGTACACACTGCCATGCTTCAGTCCCAACTCAGTACACACTGCCATGCTTCAGTCCCAACTAAGTACACACTGCCATGCTTCAGTCCCAATAGGTTGCAGTTCCTGGCTTTCGCCTGGAGGTGAGCAAGATGACGCGTGGTCATTTCTTCAATAATATGATCCTACTCCCAAAACAATGCAGTAACTGCTGGAGAAAACCGAGCCTGCAATATCTATTTACTGATAGCCCTGGTTATGCTAGCAACAGAAGCTCCCTAAATGATATATGTAGAGCGATGTACTCCCCCCTGACAATGGAGACCCAATTATCACAAGACGTCACACTTATCTAGTCCCCACTGAAATAGTCGCTGAAAGGTAAAAGCTGAAGCATCTGGTGCTTAAAGCACCCGGGCCTACTTTGGTGGGTCGTCGTATATTAAAAAGTATGTATACCAATGAACGTACTAGTCTGGCTTCATGAATATTAGCTAGCTAAAAATCTCCTATATAAGGGTGAGCATTTCTGCTACTTTGACATCAGTGCCAATACTTCTCTTGTATTTTGCAGATCGTTCACGATTTTTCTAGTTTTGGGTTTTCTGATTCTTGTGTTGTCGCTTGGTGTTTTTGTGCATAGGTGGCTCTAGTTATGTTAGGTTATGAACGTCACTTATCTAGTCTCCGAGCGATTTGTGTTTTACCGTTACGGTTTATGGTCATACTGCAGGAAGGGTAAATTTTTCGTAATCCTTGCGAAGTTGGAGAAGAGCAGCATTCTCATCGCTATTTCTATTCTACCTTAGGGCTATTTTTCCATTATATGATCGACATTTTCTTTCCTTCCTCTATTTATACCATGCTTCATTCCTTCAGTTTCCCTATTGGAAAATTTTTTCAACCTCTTATTTGTGTATTTCAATGAGCAAGAGCGGTAATGCTTTGCTTATATAATTTGAGTTCAATTTTGCAAGCATATTGTCTACACCATTGTTCTCTTGAACTCTGCGTGGTGGTTCGAATGGGGGCTAACCTATTATGAAAGCATAATTAACAACACGGAATAGTTTGAAACGTACAATAGAAGGCATAACAGAAATCTGTTAAAAAAGCTCAAATTATATAACAAAATTATTCCTAGCTTATATACAACAACTTAGTTTAATTTTTTGCTAACCATAGTAGCTACTGTAATTGTAACTCTTCCCTATAAAGAGGTAGAAAATTGAGCAGTAAAGGAAGAAGGGAGAAAAGGACATGGGTAGTAAAGGAAGCAAAGAGCGCAACGGGAGGACTCATAAGAAATCAGCATCGGAAAGGGACGTCATCACTGACGTCACGTCGACAAACGATGCGGCTGAGCTGCCTATGAGCACCTATATTAAATAATTTCGCCATAAAAATTGTCATATATTGTAAATTTCATCCCTGAAGCACAAAGCACCTAAATAAATGAAGAGAACATATACTAATTGAACAATAAACAATTATCAGTAGAAAATTGCAGTGGAGGCTTGTGGAAACTTCAAAACACAGTCATTTACAGAATGGTTGAGCAATTAACTGTTCCTGTGGTTTTTTCGCGTCAAAAATATAAGACTGCTTATATTTTTGGTCAGGATTAAAAGCCCAAGCTACAAAGGTTTGAAATCTAACCCGTAAATATTTCGATTCGTCGATGTGACGTCATTCGGTGACATGCGGTCACGGCTAAGTTTTATTTTAGTCCCATTGAGTCCTCCCGGTACAGTCTTTGCCTAGTAGATTAGAGATACTGCATACTCTGGTGAGCGGTCATATGCAATGCACCTATGAATACGACACAGCACCTGGCACAAAAATAGGGAAAAAGCTGAAATTTCCCAATTGCGGCCTAAAAGGAGGGAAATAAAGCGAAGATGACGGAAGAAGAATAGGGAAGTAGAATAATTGACGACACTAAGTGAACTCATAGGATCCTCCTGCGGTGAAGCCTCCGACTATAAACTTATTTTTAAATGAAGAGAATTACGAAACTACACGACTCCGAACGTAATGGTTGATACAGGGAGCCCATTTTGCCACTTACATTAATCTACAGTAAGCTGTGAAAGAAACAATTCAATTACGAACTGCACTGACACTTAGAGTGTTGACACCAAACTAGAACGTTTTTCTGTGCTCCGTACACGCCAATGGAAGCAGCGCCGCCTGTGCACGGGTAGACGTGTTGGCCAGTGGAACACCAGCACACTTTACTTTTCTAAGCACACAAGAGCGAAATTGCTCAAGCTTGCGGTGCTAGAGGGAGAGACACGGTCGTGAGGCAGCCGATAAGTCGATAATAACTGAAGTGCTACGGCAAAGGCAATGTCTTCTTATACATGAATTCTAGGTATATTTTTAAAGCTTCGGTTGTTTTACTTTAATGTCTTAAAATCTCTGTTGATGTTCTGCATAGGAGTGCAATGTTTTCATTCAAATGTCGATCAATAGCCAGAAAAATAGCGGAATGCCAGTCCTAAGAGCTCCGTCCGATCCAGTGTAGTGACCGTTAAAATTGCATCGACTTCAGTCGGTGGTAGCAAATATGCTTCTTTAAAAGCTTTCACTTATACAACAATATCCATTTATGCCCTAAAACATTTCTTACAGAGTATTCTGCTATTGGTATTCTACAAACTTGTTACAAAATGACACACCGTACGTGAGCTTTTTTGTAATTATTTTTGCGAACTTATACGAAACTCGCCTTACTGAAAGCTTTCCTTAGTCAATACTTTAATAAGCTTGGCCATGTCAGATTAGTCTATGAATGACTTCCTGAAAGCTTTTTCCATAAGTTATTAAATCACAAGTGTGACTCGGCACTCAGCAGGATTGTCATAAACGCTGCAATAAATTCCAGTGCCATTCTCTGCGATGCAATTCTTATGAGTCCTGCCTAACTGCAAATAGCCTTAAGTGCAGCTGGCACTGTAGGGACCGCACATTGTTCACGGAATTGCCCTGAAAAATTAACTGTACGAAACAATGCTTTCCAAACTTCATTACTCCGTGAACCCCAGATGGATGTCTGGACTCCATAAACCTCTGGTGGACACCAGAGGGCTCCATAAACCTCAGGACATATCAGAAATCTCCAAGAGCCCTTATTGCGATGTCAGGAGTCTTCACGAACCCCGTAGAAAGTCAGATGTCTTCACAAGCCCTCTGTGGACGTCAGTGGTCTTTACGAACGCCTGCTGGATGTCAGAGGTCAGAGGTCACCACGAACCCTGCAAATAAAAGGTTTACGCAAAACCTACAAATAAGATTAGATAGATGGCAGTAGACGGACCAACAGGCCCATTGCCAAGCAGCGGCCGGAAATAACGTTCCGAGCCTCTATGAGATATTATTAATAATAATCTTTACTAATTACTCATAGACATTACAAAATTGAAATGTTATATGGTACACAAGAGAATGTTTCTTATTTCTAGATTACACACAGAACATGTCGCAGTGATCTTACAAACTAGACCTCATTACGCCTCATTGCTTGGCCTCCGTCAGGCAACAGTATGCGCTGCCATCATATTTACATAGTAGATCGTTTGTAGCCAGGGCCATTACGGATGGCTTTTATTAAATGAGTTGTTAAAGTTTTCAGTCCTGTTTTAGGCTCCATGCGCATTTCCTGGTCCTGACTTTGAGACAATCAGTGTATTTCTGAGCAAGTATTAGACTTGAGCTATTAGACTTCGGCACATTCATTAATCAGCGGAATATGTCATTATAAACCAATGTGAGTTACAGTACAGGGGGTAATAATGGGTCCGTAATAATTGACATTTCACCTCGTCAAAACAATGTCCGAATTTTTTTAATTAACGTGTTTCCATCTTCATGGAGCTTCCGCGTTTCTTTCTCTATATCCTGGTTATCACAAAAATCATCAGAGATTTTATGATCCGGGTAAGAGAAGCTGCTTACGCACTTAAACTCTACACCATTGAGAACAGAATGTTTATGACCGGGCAGGCTACTTCTCCTAGGCCTAATATACATGCATTTTGAAATCAGGATTTCCTGCCGCGACTGGGGCACGCAAAGAGAAGAAATCGAACGGAATGTTTTGAGCCAAAAATGAGAAATCGGTCCAGTGAACGACTCTATCGCTCTGAGAGGCAGAATATCAACAATTCCGATGATTTTAAACTCAATTTTTTAATTATAAATGGTTAATACGTATTTAACTAAAGATATAAGTATACATACATATATTATGAACAGCACTATGCGTTAGCAGGCTGGTAAACAGCCACTTTCAAGCATCATCTGAAGCAATATTTGACGTCCCCCCCCTTCCAAGAATCAAAGCTGGATCCTCCCTTGCACCTAAGACAAGTTCTGTCAATCACTACGCGATTTTCAGTGACTAATAGTAATGAATTACTTAACTAATACTGTTTGCAATGTCCCTTTAAAAAGCAAGAAACTGCGTTCGAATGTGTGCTTTGTAACTGTGTTCTAAACAAAACTTTTTCAAAACCATTTATTTCACACTTTGCAGTTCATAGTTCTTGGTCAATGTATATGATCGGTACGCATATGAAATTTAATATTTTGTTATCACTTCTGGGTAGAACCCAGCAGACTATTTTATTCATAGTTAGTTTTTTTTTTTTTTGTCGGAAGTGTTATTTTCGAAGATAGATGAAGCCCAATACGTCTTCCGTTCGCTGCATGGCCCTCCTAGAAATGCCGAGGTTGTGCAGTTTACTCGAAACAGTGAAATCAGTGGACGGTCTCTTCGACGAGAGCATCTCCAAGTGCGCTACTGCAACACAACGGCTG
>LQNS02276769.1:7832881-7845707 GCA_001587735.2 Parhyale hawaiensis
TATGACTTATGTCCCATAAGTGTATACGCTTTCAGTGGACGCGTTCTCCATATTTCCTGTACCCTAGTTTTGTTTTGACTGAATGAATATGTATTTTAATGTGAGAACAATAAAGGTGAAAGGGTTAGCTGGTCTATATATTCTAAATTTCCCATTGCACCTTTCTTCTTTTTATTCTTTTTTTAAATCCCTGTAAACGTAACATTTTTAATCCGCAACTACTCGCCCTAGCTCACTTTAGGCTGCATACTGTATATCATAATCTAAAAAAAAAATTCACATCACTTCTGTGTAACCAGCGCCCCTCTTAACGAAAAATAGTGTCAGTATTATCTCCTTATTAAGTTGCGAGCCTTGTTCTAGTAAATTCACTACTAATTTAATACCAATTGTCTCTTATGTTACTTTTTAGTATAATTCCTGTGTTAGTACTAAGCATGAAAACCTCAGGCTACTGTGTCCTAACCTTGTTGGACGCAGTCTCCAGATGAGAAATAAATGAGATTATTATTATTTCGAGCTATTTGAAGTTCTAGTTTCCCCTATCTAATAGTAAAGAATACGCGTTTTAGAGGAGGTAGCACCTTCATCTGCGGCAATTTATAGCTAGCTGCAATTTATTGTTAGATATAAAGTGAACTAACTTAACGTATGTTAATTAAGTTAGTTACTACAGAGTAACCAACTTTAATTATCGATATTACTGCTGCTCCTTTTGCAGAAAAAAAACTCCCAATTTTTTCCTTCGCCATTAGACATGGAAAATGGAACTTCATAGTAAAATTTCTTCAGAACTACGCTTCCGACAAGAAAAATAATAATAATAACCACGAATAAAATAGTCTTAGAATGTTGTGTTCAACCCAGAAAAGATAACATGTGAAGGTACCAATCCTATACATTGACCTAGTTTTTTACCTATTCTAGGTGGAGGTGAATTTTATCTGTTTAGAGTATAGTATGGACGCCACTATGCACCGATTAGGAGGACCAAAAATTCCGTGTGTGTGTGTCTCTAGTAGTCCCAAACTTTGGTCAACATATACTGTGGTTATCCATAAACAGTTTTGTTCCGTATGAAAATGTCATAGAAAACGTTATTCTTAATGGACGACGTTATTTGGAAAGTGCGATATTCTCCCACGTTCTTTAAAGTATCTGTTAATGATGGGTTGGATGTCATTTATTGACATCCGCGGATGCAGGTGCGGATGTTCGCCCTATCATGAACAACCCCTTCACGACGGCAGTTTATACAACACTTAGGAAAAGAGCTTAGCTTTGTTGACAGTGACTGAGCTTGCACACATTATGTATAATGAAAATGAGAATCTGTAGTTTTCAGCCTTGTGGATGAGTTTAGTGCACATTGATAAACCTGCACATCCGCGTCTCTTTTGCTGCGGATACGGATATTCCTAAGTGTCAAATTGCGGATGTATAGTTAGTTGTATCGCGGATGCAGATGCGGATAATGGCCCCTGTACTAGAACCTACAAATTTAAAATGCTGTGTGTAAAATATTGACTTCAGGAGTTCAATTGCAATGCCTGTTCTCTTACGCAATATGTAAAGCTTGCAGAATAGTAGAAAATTATTTACAAAGTAATCAAATTGTCAAACTCCAATCCTGCTATAATGTCGTGATGAGATAGCAGAGCATTCGGGAACCAGTGGTGACCAGTGGGGCTACATGCAGTCACAAACAATGAGCACATTAATTAAGCTCCCTTAGCCCCTCCAACATTTCTGCCATGTAACCAGCGCGCATGTATACTAATGTATTGCAAGGCCCGCCACATTTTACCCTATAACCCGTCCTCCTTTCAGCTCCTAGCTAGA
The DNA here is from genome assembly GCA_001587735.2 of Parhyale hawaiensis. Classification (NCBI taxonomy): domain Eukaryota; kingdom Metazoa; phylum Arthropoda; class Malacostraca; order Amphipoda; family Hyalidae; genus Parhyale; species Parhyale hawaiensis. The sequence goes on from LQNS02276769.1 coordinate 7,834,724, forward strand.
ACGCCTCGTGGCGTAAGACCATCGCCCACAGTGGGAGCAAATTTCATCACCGTCATCTTCTATGGCCAGCTAATCCTATTTTTCTGGCATGGTCAGATCGAGGACAGCCCACCAGACTCCCTGCAAAAACTCATGCACTTAATGAACCTAGCTCAACTCCTACCTGTTTTGGGGTAGAAAACAAATTTCATCACTGTTATTTTTTACGGCCAGCTATTCCCATTTTTTATGGCATGGGTCACATCGAGGGCAACCCATCAGACTCCCTGCAAAAAATCATGAAAATAGGTCAACTCCTTCGACCACCTATTGGGTGGACAGACATATATATTTACTTCAATCTTCAACGAAAACGTTACCATTACTTTTACGTTACATCACTTTGTTCGCGGCTGATAATTAAAAAATTCCTGGTACCGCCACCATTGAGAACCGTTATGCACACTTTGGCGGTCCATTCGCATTTTTTTTTTCTTTTTTTAACTGCCAATGCATTTATATCGTTTTCTATCTAATCTAAATTTCTGGCGACTTGTTTCTTATACTTTTTTATCTCATTTGTAACTTGGTTCTGGCTGCACAATTGACATACAATGCAGACTTGCCTACTTGCCAGGTAAGGAAGGCAAGTAGTTCACACGACAGTATCTTTGTGCCTGTACGTAATGCAAAGGCTATTAAATTATTGCTGGGTTTCACTGGTTTACTGCCTGAAGTTTGGTAGAAATGTCTTCGGTCAGGTTATGGCTTCCCCATCTGGTGAAATTTTAGATATCTCGTTAAATATTTAGGGCGAATACAAACTAAACTCAGAAGACTGTGCACTTTTTATTGTTAACAGAAATCAACAAAGAAGACCGCACTTTTTATCGTTAACAGAAACCAACATAGATTTGAATGTTTTCTAGTACATACATACAAGGAACAAATGCCAGTACAGTAAACAGGGCTAAATATGATATACACTCGACGCTGTGTTAAAGTTTGTTTAAATGGTCCATTGAGATAGTGATCATATAATTTGTTCAGTTGAATTTTCGATCATAGTCTCTCTCAAGCAAACATCAGGCGTCAATTGCAAACCGGTTGCGCATGCGGCTGTTCTGAATGTAATTTGTTTGGTTTTATCGTCCAATATTGCGCCTGGAACTTGATCCATAGTCACTGACCGGAAATTCAAGGGCAGAAATTTTCGGACCCGTTCCTGCTTGTCAAAACAGGTGGTATCAATATTCCAATAGTAGGTTATGTTTTCATCAAGATAACTGAAAAAGTTATGGACAGATTTTGACGAAACTTACAGAGATTGTTAGGTATGTTAGGATGAACAGATGACTAACTTTTGGTAAAAATCCGTCCATCCGTTTTTCTGTTTCTTTGTTTGTCAGCCTCATTTTTCTTAGTGGCATAACTCAAAAAATTATCGATGGAATTTTATGAATAAATGACTAAATTTTTGTGATGTTCTGTTCGTCGTTGTTTTAATTTTGTGCTTGTTGGTGCAATAGCTCAAAAAGTTTTTAATTGATCTTGATGAAATTTTCAGGAGTTGTTAGTAATGTTAAAAGAAATAATGATTAAATTTTGGTGTAGATAGGTTGGTTTGTTTGTATGTTTCACTTATGTTTGTCATAATGTTTGCTTGCTGCCTAATTCATAAAGTTATGAACTGATCTTAAAAAAATTGCAGAAACATCTAATACTAGCAAAAGACACAGATGACTAGATTTTGGAGTTGATACAAAGAAAATCGTGGATTCAGAGTCAATTTTAATATTTCGTTACCGTTGCCTTACTTGGCGGAGGTATATGCTCTCAGAGTGATCTAGTTATCAATAGTATAACAATTACAATAGTAACAGTGGCTACAAAATATATACATAGCTACAATAGAGACTACAGTTTTCGCGTAGACAACCAGCCATCATCGTAGCACAACGTCATGAACAGTCTGGGAACAGACAATTCCTCGGAGCAGGGAGTGTGGACACACACCACTCTGTCTCCTTTAGATTCTCGCTTTCGCTTACTTGTACCTTGTTGTAATCGTCAGTCTCTAGTTAACGTAGCTAAACGTTTAATATAGGGAATAGTTCACATAACCATGTAGTTAATGTAGAGATGCACAAAACATAATAAATAGTAAAATAACTATAAAGCCAATATAATGAAATGGATAATGCAGCAACTAGCAAAGTATTCAATTTAAATTTCTAGTTAATGTTACTAAATAAGTAAAGTACTTAGCTAAATAGTGATTATAAATAAATCATTTACGTAAGCATACCAGTTAATGCAATCAAATGGTTTATTCATACACATTCGACAATGATGTCGAATGATGTCTATACCTTTTTTTATAGTTTGTGTAGTAAATATACACGCATAAAATACGTAGCCTAGAAAGCTATTGAGTTTTCTAATTGGATCATTATTACCATCGCCAAGGTGCACGGTTATGTTTTTTTGTCGTGGTGTGTTTGTCGGTCTTTTAGCACCACAACTCAAAAAGTTGAAGATGGATCTTCACAAAATTTATAAATACTGTCAGGAATTGCATGATGAAGAAATTATTAACTCCTGAATGTAATCTATCAATCCGTTTGTTTGTTTGTTTGTTGGTCAATCACTCTTTACTATTGCGTTGTTAGTCGGAGGTCTGCGCTCACAGAGTGCAGTTGTAGTTGATTGTAGAAAACGCACAAACTTTTTTGTTACTTAATGCTGGGGCCACACTAGGCATTTACACAGACACTTTGATGCAAGGATGCGAGACTCGGGGGTCATTTATGCAACGGTATCTATGCTACCGATTTTAAGTATGTATCGAAACGTCCCGCGAGCTGCACATCCGAGCAACTAGTTGGGAGTAGGTATGTGTTGCCGCAACCCGCGGCGACCAATTGCGTTAGTACTACTGTCGCAGCAGGTCGTGATGACGTGTGCCTATAGGACCTTTTAACCATTGCTATGTTGCCTGTGTGTGCGAGAAGTTTTCTTTCAGAAACTGCAAAGTTACGCAATTCTGCGTATATGTCGGTTTATATAGAAGTTTGTGATACAATAGGAACTTACTGCTTCTTTATTAGAAATTACATGCTAATTATCCTTCGTTAGAATACTCGTATTAAAGGAAAAGAAGTCTAAGAAATCAAGTTTTATTAGGGCTTACTTCCGCTATGCCCCACTTTCTTATGTAGGACTGGCATTACGTTAGGAAGCCTACCGGCCTCGTAGTGGTGCGAAAAGGTTAAGATTCAGACTTTCACTTTTCACTGTCAACTTCGAGCGGTCATTCAGCAACGGTTCTTTATATTCAGCTAATGTTCGTTACATTCAGTTACGGTTCTTTATATTCAGCTAAGGTTCTTTATATTCAGTTACGGTTCTTTTTATTCAGCTACGGTTCTTTATGTTCAGTTACGGTTCTTTATATTCAGCTACGGTTCTTTATATTCAGCTAGTGTTTTGATGTTAATAGAATAGAAATACGATATTAATGGATTTATCATGATTTTAGATAACACCACAATGTTTTACACAATGTTCAGCTCTTTGGATACGATCTGTTAAGTTAATCAATCGACCAAACTTGAGAGCTGGCTTTGTATCATTTATCAAACCTTCCTTACCTGTAGAGCATTTGAAACTCGCTCTACCAATGTAAGGTCAAATCGCCCTTACAGAATGCATGTGTGCCCCCGGCGTTATATACCTCGTATAGCCCGAGAATAGACTTGCTTATTGCCTAGTAATGTTACATTGTCAAGACAGGGCACGCTGTACGTACTACATTTGGTACGGCCGTGCGAAGAACATCGTCTTTGATGCAAAGAACTTGCGCCCGCATATGAAGTTTACTCTTCAATTCCTGTCTGCCCATCAGATCAATAATCTAGATTAAATGAAAACAATCCAATAAAAAATACACAAAATTGATTCTTCAGCTCTGCCACAAACAATATGAGCGTCGCCCACAGGCAGCTGGAGTCATCTGTCTCGAGCAAAGACGACTCAGGAGGTGCTACAATTAGACTTTTGGACAGAAACCCTTGATGATCGCCTCCGAAACTCGGCCAAAACTCAAATGTAGAGATCAAATAACTACTCTAAACTAGCAGTTTTTCCGTACTTCATAGTGAACATTTGAAATAGATCCCCCCCCCCCCCAAATTGTCTGTGTAGAAGCACTTTATGCATTCAAAAATCCCCCCCCCCTCCCTCAGCTGCGAATTTCTCTTTCGGACTCACTATATCCTTACGGTCAAATCCATAGATTCCATAATAATCTAGTATCTCTCGTGCCCCAACTAACTGAACGTTTCTAAGCCCCTTGCTGGAGCAGCTGTAACTAATCGTGCTTGCGCGAAGCACCTCTAAGGCTGAGTTTTTTCTCCTTGTCTTTTTCCTCGGATATCTAAAAGACTTCACATTATGCGATAGCAACAGCTTATAGAAGGCCGGAGGTGAGTCCAGCCTGCTCTGTGGCAATGGACCTGTTGGTCCGTCTACTGCCAGCAATCTTATTTGGTCTAATTAGCTATTATAACTACTGATTGCACTAGGCTTTACTATGCATGTTTTTTTTTTTACAAAGAAAGGACTGAAAATTAGCCAGCGCTAGAACTCCTAACGCCCAACCGGAGTGTCGTAGCACCCCATTAGACAAGCGTCATACAGTCTCAAGCACAACTTGGTTGGCGCATGTGTAGCTCGTCCCAATACATATTTAATATTCCGTGACATCAATAGTTTGCTGCTAACGAAGTGCTCGCTCGGAGGTAATATAAGAATAGTAAGCGTAAGCTCTTTTTTCGTGAGTATGAGAAAGCGCCGAAATGGCTGAATCAAGTGGCTGAAACTGGCTGTGCTGCTCGCACATACGCCAATCTCGCCAAGCGTTATGTACGTTTGAGACGATTCTGTGTGCGCGCATCACCGTACGTGCGGGCGGCGCTCAAGTTCGCGTGCCGTGCTGCTCGCTGTATCGCAGATTAGGTTAGGTAAGGTTAGGAAATGTTAGGTTACGTAACGTTAGGTAAGGTTAGGTTACGTTTAAGTAAGGTAAGGCTAAGTTAGGTTACATTAGGTAGGGCAACGTTAGGTTAGGTTTGGTAGTGCTTACTGTAGTGCTTTTCGTTGTTGTGGCCTGGCAAGAAATCTTACTTGAACGCACCGTGATGAACGTCAACAGAATGGCGAGTTTGGCGCCAGTACGTCCCGGGTGCTCAGAGAGGGCTTGGTGTCTATAAAGAACATCAAAATCGGCTTGGAAGTTTCCGAGAGTCCGCGTGCAGCGTGGTCACTTCCCGAGACCGTATCACGGATACCTTGTTTTTACCTCTTCAATCCCTGTAGCGAATGAATTATTCCATGAAGCCATAGCACAATCCTACTTCAGATTTTGTCTCAGAGGCTTTCGAACCATTTGATGTATGGCTTCTTTTGCTCTCCAGCTCCGTGATATTAACAAAACCACAATTGGGTAATCGTTTGCCTTTTTTCCTTGAATGGTGTGAAGAGGTTGTGCTTGCTCCTCTCATATTAACTCCATGTGTGCTAACTACGAGTTCCCTTATCAGGTTGGGTGTGCCAGTGCATATTACTGAATAAGTCTCGTAAAACCAGCACGTATTGTTGTGCATCGACAGGAAATACATACTTTGGCGTGCTCCTATACAACACTCAAACTGTATATTTCCTTCTGTACAAGCACAACACTTCTAGTCTAAGCACTGGAAGGCGTGCTGGTTTTGGAAAAACACTCTTTCAGTGATACAGATCTGCAGCAGCTGCCAAAGTTGGGCACCTGCGGCCACTTGCGGTTCAGTCGCCGGAGAAGAAAAGGTTGAGATTTTGCGTCCTGCGGCCTTTACTTACGCTTAAGATTAGGCGAAAGTGGCGACCTGTGGCCGCAGCCGCTAGCTCTTATAGCTTCACAATTGTGAGCTTCGTGCGGTGTAAATACCTTACGTGCAATGAAATAGGCATGTATTTTCTGTAGACAAATAAACTTCAGCATGTAATACAGCAAATACTATAAACAGACCTACCTCGTACAACACAAAACTGCTAATAGACAAATAATAATTGTAACCACACACAAAGTACCTCATAAGACACAATCTAGTATATTGAGTCCGGAGAAAATTTCTGACTAAAGCATAAAACGAGTAGTATAGAAAATGTTTCCTTGGATGTAAACAAAACTTGTTTGTTATTTTTTATACTGATACACTCGTTAACGGCGTGGTGATAAAAACAACATAATTCTAGGAAACGGTAGTATATCGAAATCTCAACTGACAGTTTTCTATCCGATGAATGAAAGAATACTTTTTGCCCTGACTAAACTAAAATACTATTTTATAGACAACGAATTTGGAACTTCAATCCAGATTACTATTTACTCAATAGATTACTCATAAAAATCTACCTTCTGTTTGTGTGTTCGTCTGTGCCGTCAACAGCGAGTAAGAACGGATTTCATTGAGTTTCTTCGTCTGTAGAATTCATTTGAAAAATACTAAAATTAAATAAGGACTTAGATCCATTTCGTTTTGACTGCCCACAAAACCAAAATACTCATGTTTTGTGCTCAACACAACGATGAATACGAGAGCATGTCCTCACATCGTATATAGGGGTATCTAATACTATCTATCTACGCAAAGAGGAAGAGAAAAAATCTACGTCAGCCATCTTGTAGGTTTCTCGACAGATAAACGCCCCAAATTTTTTTATGATGCCATCGACCACCCTAGTACGGAAAGCTAGCCAATATTGAAGCCTTCGGTTAGGCCGAGAATCTTGTAGGTTAGGAGGCAAAGCATGGTGTTCCTAGTGTTTTAAGGACGTATATTGACTTTGAATATTAGGAAAACCAGGCCTCGCCTCCTAACCTACAAGGTTCTCGGCCTAACCAATGGCTTCATTTATAGTTTAGCTATTGGTTACTTAGCTTCAATCTTAGATTGGCCTTATTTAGCGCCAATCTATAATTGAACTTACTTGCGTCGTCATTAAAGCTTGACGAAACGAATATTGCGTTTCTTAACAAATACATGGGAAATATCGATCTTGAAATGCTCATAACATTTTCATTTTTCGTTTCTCGAAAAACAAATATGTATTTGGAGGAAGCATACAATGCTACATTAGAAACGGGTATTCTGTTTCATTATTTTACTGGCAGCGAAACCGAAAAGATCCATGACTTTTACTAAAAATGTTATAGCAGCAAAACTGAAAAAGAAGTTTTATAAAAATTTATCTATCTAATGCCACACATACTAAACACTCAATTGCCAACCTCACAGAGTAATGCGTGCGCTCTTTGTAAAAGAAACACCAAATTACCGTAGTGTTCCCTTCATTATTATAGAAAACTGCAATTCTCTTAAGGGATACAATCTCTTAGTAGACCAACTTCGTCCGGAACGCAACCCTTTTCATAAGGGGTATTTACTCTGTACTCCTGTGAGCCACTATAAACCGTGCACTTGTGCAGTGATTGGGCAGAGAAATATAAAGCCTTCGAGGATTGACTTGTGCGAAACTTTCATGTGTACTGGCTTTAATCCGTTTATTGAATTTTCATGTGCTGATCATTAAGTCGATTACACGTGAGACACCCATGAACTCCGTCTTAGAAAAGAGATTTTTCAGTCGGCTCAACGTAACCAGGTTGCTGCTAACGCTCTCAACAGGATTCGAACAGGGGACGTGGAAGTTCCAGCGCGCAGTTCAGCACAAGGCAAGTCGAATGGGCTTGGCTTAGATTAACGTTTACGACCATTGAGCAAATTTTTGAAAGTATTCAATTTTGTGAGCCCACTATAGTCTGACCATTTTATCAAGGCAGCTCGGTAGGGGTGAAATTCCTCTATGGCGTTGCCAATTCTATGAGTGTTTCTGAGATTTTGTTCGGCCCATATCTTAGCCCCGCCCATTACCTGTATATAGAGAAATCCCAGAAATATCTGTGGAACTGGCACCGCTATAAAGGAATTTGACAGCGGCCGAACTACCTTGTTTAAATGGTCAGACTATAGCGCAATCCAGATAGCCAATTTCTGATAGTAGTACCCATTTTTAATTTAGAAATGCCATCCATTATATGTCGCTTCCAGCAGAGTAGTACTGTTGTCTTCTAGTGGGCTAGTCCCGTGATGCTTCTGCTGCCCCACGTAACTGTTGGGGCCCGCCTCTAGTCCCAGCTGTAATCGGTCCAACCCGCATGTCAATGGCCAGGCGCACGGGTCAGGATGGACCCGTCATAGTTAGCAGTCGCATCCTGTTTGAAGGTACGTCGGATTCGCCCGTCTACGATTTCGTAGAGAAACACAATGAAGCTCAAGCCCACGCCTGGTGAGAAGGGATAGTGACGTTAGGTTTGTGGTAGATTTTAGCCTGGGTTTAATATTGGGTAGCTCATTAAGTGCCCAAGAAGCCCATTACCAGAAATAAGATGAAGCCTAGGCTTTGGTCTTAATATCACATAACCATCCACAGTATAGTGAAAGAAATTATGGCAGTTTCTAAGGACGGAGCGCCATCGAAGCAAAAAACCACATGGGGCGCAACGAATTTTTTAGCATAAAAAACGTTACATCGAGTACAGCCATCTACTGTCCCCACCGACGCAACCTTGATCGCGCGACACTGCCGCTCACAGGCGTCATGTCTCCCTCTAAAATCGCACTGCTTCGTTTGTTGTGTCAGTGGGGCCCCTGCCTAATTAAGGGGTAAATTCTGACCGAAAGGCGGGGTCCAGCGGTTCTACGTCACCGCAGCCAATCACTTTGATTGGCTATTGCAAACCTGGTCTGACGTCATAGTTGACGTCACATTTGGGAGCCAGTCAGGTGAAAATTTAAACATTCGGACAAGAAAAATAATAATTACCAACCACTGTTTCATTTGGTATCATTTATAATATCTGGATACATTTCTTGCTCGTCCCCAGCTTTCGTTGCGTACTTTAGCCAATATTCGTTGAACACTTCAACGTAAATGGTGATCCAAAAAAATTATACCTCCCCATTAAATGCTACTAAAATGGAAACTATTGAATCGACTTTGACATGCTTGGTCTCATTGAATAAAAAAAAAATCAATTCTTTATCACACCATTATACAAACCTTCCAAACTAGAAAATAGTTTTCGTTATAAAATTGATAACGCACTGACAACTCTAAATTGATTTCTTCCGGAGTCTGAAAACTGTTTTAAAACTCTCATAAAAAGAGTAGTTGAGTTCATGATGACTAATGAGGTTGCATTTCAGCTGAGCGAAAACTGAAGCGACAAAATAACCGAGTATAGGCACCAGAACACCACCCTCAGGATGATCGTTCGTTCATCATCCATTACTCCAGAAACAAAATTTCAGTGTGGGCCGGACTCTGTACAGACGATGCTGTTATTGGCTCGACTTTGTATGACGGTACCCTCAACGGAGAGTATTACCTGCAGTTTCTTAGATACATCACCATGCCTCAACTTCAGTAAGAATACCGACAGGTATTGTTTTGATAGGATTTAGCGGATGCAAGACGGATCACCTTATCATCGATAAATTATCGTGAGGATTTACTTGCAGAATACATTCCACAGCAGAGTCATTGCCATACTGTGTAAGTATCAGGTGCCAGGCACATAAATGCTGAGATTTGTGCTGTTCCCAAATAAGCACGCCTTCACGTGCATGAGTAGAAAGCATGCACGTACGTTGAAAAAAAGTTTTTGTCTTGCTGGAGCACGTCAACGCAGGTATATTCCATATGAATACGGGAATGCGAGCTGGTGTTGAGAAACCCCTATTATTAAATTATATCTAAACTGTATGAGCACACCAACGAAGGCATTTCAAGTCTGTGCACAGGAAGGTGTGCTGGTTCCAAGACAATACATTTTGTAATGAATTTTATTATCCACTCTGCAGTAATAAGAGGCAGAAAGTTGAGAACCATCGTACCAGCACACATTTCCGTGCACTGATGGTAACTACTTGCATAAGTGTGCTCGTGCTGCACGAAAATTGCAATGTTCTAGCTGCTTGGAAACACAAAGAAAGTATTTCCAGTTCATACACGGAAGAACTGCTTAGTGAAAAAATTGTTGTCCCAAAACCAGCTCGTTTTTCCGTGTAGTGGCGAGAACTACCTGTATAAGCGTGCTGGTGTTGGACAAAAATTGCTGTGTTTGTGCTGCACGAGCATGCTAAGACAGGTATTTCCCATTGATGCACGCGTAAGCGTGCTGATTTTGGGGTAGCAATTTTTTCAGTGATGTAGGATTCCTCACTGGTGTGACAAAGCGCTGTGGAAAGTGTAATTTATCAACATATTCCTCACTCCGCCAGTTTGGCCATTACCCACAAAATTTATAAAATCGTAGAGCTCTTCTTTTCTGAATTTCAAGCTTATTATAAGGTTCAGATAAGGTAATACTCTGAGCATATTCGTAAGAACAAGATGAGAGGTTGTATAGAATGAATAACCTTAAGAACCACTCATAATTAAAACAAAAAAGAATCAATATTTTTACAAAAATACCTCGTTAAATACGACGGAGCGCGGGAGACATGAGGGTTGTTGTTTAGTCAGAATATTTTGTCTGTCCTTGAAAGTGTTTTGAAATATTGGCGTCCCGTCTAGAATTTTGCAGAAGTTGTGCGTTATAATTATAGAGTAGTAGTAGAAGTATTCTCCTGGCTTAACCCTGTGATGAATAAAGAAAAAAACACTGTCTTACCTAGAGCATAAATGATAACAAACTACAGCTTACCTAGAGCATACAAGATAAAAACACTATCTTACCTAGAGCAAAGAAGATAAAACACTCTTATCTAGAGCATCTATATATTAATACGCTAGTACCTACCTACGTACCTACTTACCTTTTGTGTCACGCTCTTCATCATTAAAAGATAGAAGGAAATTCGAGCTTTATTCAGTTCGAGAAGCTGGCGTATCTGTG
>LQNS02276769.1:7881883-7927367 GCA_001587735.2 Parhyale hawaiensis
GGGTACAAGCAGACCCGAAATGGTACCAGCAACCAGAAAAATGGGACGGTATGGTTACAAGCAGACCTGTGAACATGGGTGTGTGTGTGTGTGTGTGTGTGTGTGTGTGTGTGTGTGTGTGTGTGTGTGTGTGTGTCCGCTCGTCAGGACCTCATTCGGGAAAGTGCCTGCCGTGACAAAAGGGGCCCTATTCTCGGCATTTCTTTTACTCAGAACCAGGTTTATGTGTTGCTTAAGCATAGTGAGAGAGATCGCTACTAAGTACTGTGGCCCGCCCCCACTATGTTCTAAATTCCACGACCACTCTACTGAGATCTAAATATTTGGTGCCTGTCGAGCTGGGAGGACAAAATATGTTTACGACATCGGCGTGAATTACCTCCGACAAGGAGGTTATGTTTTTGTCGTGTTTGTCTGTCCTTCCGTTTGTCCGTCTATTTTTCTGCTTGTCCATCTGTTTGTCTCTTTGTCTGTCACCAAGATTACTCAAAAAGTATTGAATGGATCTTTACGAAATTTACAAGGATTGTTGGCATGTTAACAGTAACAGATTATTAACTTTTGGTGAAGATTCGTTCATCTGTCTGTTTGTTTGTCTTTCTGCCTATTTTTTTCTCACGGCCATAATTCAGAAAGTAATGGACGGATTTTCATATAATTTATGTGAGTTATTAGGTATACTACGAAGAGTAAATGACCAAATTTTTGGAATGATTTATTTGTTCGTTTCCTTTTTCATTGTTTTTAATTTTAATTAAAAAAACTCTGAATGGATCTTTATGAAATTTTATACCTATTCTTCTTTGTGAAGTCCGTTCAGTTATTTCTCATTAATTCCTCGCAGGCAACCTTCTAACAACTTATCAATTAGTTCTCGTGTTACCAGTTTAGCCGATTGTATCCCTTCCTAGCCAAAAGCGTGTATAGTTTAACTGATAGCCGATAATTCAGTAGATTGCGGTGTGCTCCCTGACAATATTTCGCAGTTCTGGTGTTATCATGGTATTGGATCTGGGGCAATTACACCCAGTACCTTCTCATAAACCTTCACATAAAGAAAGATTATGCTCCAATGTCACAATATTTTTCCAGAAAATCCATAAATGAGCCATTTTTTTAATGGGATGGCTTCCTTAATAGACTATTATATACATACAGATTTACGTCACTGTTCTGCGTGTTTGTCGGATGTGGCTACCGTAAATTGGTATTTCCTAGAACCTATAATCGATCGATGGGTATAGTTTGTCATAGGCCGTATCACTCACAGAGTTCGAAACGGTCTGTAATGTAATTCATAGACAAATGACAGACAAGACACGTTCGTGAAAGTATTTAGATCTAGAGATATTTCCGGCAAAATGCAGATATTTCGGCTCCGGTCTACAGGTATTTCCCCTCGATAACCTGGCAACACTGGGTCGTCGTTCGAACGTGTAGACGCGACTTCCGGGCTTCAGCTTAATATAGGCCTAGTATACATAAGCAAACTCCTCCGTATACGCATATACCAATATGCTATGTGGGCCATAAATTAGGTAGGGTTGTAAAAGCTGTGTGTTGAAATACCATAGTGATCCCATACATTCGTTTACAAATTATTAGCGAAAAACAGTGTAACATGGCCATAAAAAACCAATGTAGATGTTGATTAAAGTGTCCGACTGTACAAGCATTGTCGTTAGGACCTTCCAAGTTCTTCTCGGTCATGCTCATTTTACACCTCCCACCCGCAGCATCTCCTGTCGTTGCTCAAGCCGCTTAAATTAAATTTCTTTCATAGGATTAATTTCTTATTCTAAAGATGGGGAAATAAATTTCCCGAAACGTTAATCATTAAAATTTAGTGAACAATTACATATTAACTTTAGTGATACTAATCTATCTCCATGTCTGAGAATGAAAATAAGGGTTTGCCTGCCGGGCATGAAGGGTTTCTCTGCCGGGCATGAAGGGTTTCCCTGCCGGGCATGAAGGGTTTCCCTGCCGGGCATGAAGGGTTTGCCTGCCGGGCATGAAGGGTTTCCCTGCCGGGCATGAAGGGTTTCCCTGCCGGGCATGAAGGGTTTCAGTGTTCAGCAACTGTGAAGCTGTGAACCGCTTGTCTGTATGTTCCTTCAAATGGACAGCAGTATTAACGAAAGTATGGCCATGAAGAAAGGTCATCACAAAATCCTTGATGTCATTTTTGACAGCGCGGGCACTCTAGTTATTCATACACAATTCAATTTGTTCTGGATACCAGGATGTCGTTTTGTACATCTCAAAACATCTATTATTTGTTCCTTGTAGCATCTATAGCAGTTCGTGTAAATTTCTTGAAGATCCGTTCATTACACTTAGAGTTGAATTCCGACAAGTGAAAGGACAGACACAGAAACAAAAATACAAACAAATGAACGAATCATCATCAAAACTCTCAATTATGCCGCTTAACTATCTGAACAGTTCCTACAAAATTTATAAAAATTCGTTCATAATTTTTGGGTTGTTTTGCTCGCAAGCAAAAATAAACTTAGAGCTAAACAAAGATATGGAGTAACAGATTTTCATACAAATTTGGTCATTTGCTCCTCATAACATTCCTAGCAATTCTTACAAATTTCATGAAATTCCGGCGATAGCTTTCTAAATTATGATACCACGTGATTAGAGGTAGACAAACAAGCAAATAAACTTTTGAACGGATCTTCATCAAAACGTTTTCATGAATCTTTTCCTCCAAACAGACCTCACAATCACTGTAAATTTCATGCAGATCCATGCATGACTTTCCGATCAATCTTGGCAGCAGACAAAGAGAAAGATACACACAGACATTAAGATAAGTAGTAAGAAGCCTGCAGAAGCATAACTCTCTTTATAGCACTAATTAAACAGCACCTTGTCGCCTGGCGTTTCTTTCTTACGCCATGTGTGCAACGCTAGCTGCCTAAGCCAACATATTAAATATTCGTCAACGTCCCTCCAGCGACAGTAATGCGACCTTGCAATGCATGATTATTCTTCACAGACTGTGAGTTACCTGGACGTATCATGGCCAAGCCCCCAGCGGGGGGAGGGGGCTTTAGTCACATCGCTAAGGTGCACCTCAGCTCTGCAGAATGCTGTTGTTTGCCACCAGTGACTGAAGTGACAAGTAAAATGTCTCCTCAAAGCCACATTTCTCACGGCGCCGTCATTAATGGACGGCAAAAAACCAAAATCACTTCAGCGAAAACTTCGAATCGTATACGAATCCCTTCGTGGTTGTCGTGTCAGGAATATCTTTGTTGACCCTCTTCTCAGTTTGTAAATTATGAACTTAGAGAAATCGTAGTATTGGGAAGGAAGAACAATCTAGGACTTATTCGATTGGGCCGGTAAAGTAACTCTAAGCCAAGTCCACTTAGATTTAACTAGATCGTGACTGCCAGGAAGGATTTTAGCTTCGCCACTTCGCAACAAGTTGAAAAAAAAATGTAAGAAGCAGCAGACCGATTATGATGAATCCAGAGAAATTCCATTTTATGGAGTGAGTGTGAAGTTTTGGAAGCTTCATATGCAATTTCGGGCCACGTCTGAGAGATGAATCAACAGGTCAAAACCAGTGCACCCGTCTGAAAAAGCCTGGGAAAAATTGTGTTTGTTTTATGACGTAGTGGAACAGAATATTTTGTGTCTAACCCTTCACCGAGCTTCTAAAAATTATTTTGGCTAGAATTGCATTCTAGATGTAACCGTAGAAGACCACTTGCTCGGTAAGAGATTTACAATGCCGACGGCACAAAGAATGTTTCCTCATTGGCGCTATTGGCCGTGATACCGCTACCATACATGTGTAGATAGAAGTTACGGTTACCCTGTTTTTAGATAGAAATTACGGTAACCCTGTTTTTCGATAGAAATTACGGTAACCTGTTTTTAAATAGAAATTACGGTAACCCTGTTTTTAGATAGAAATTACGGTAACCCTGTTTTTAGATAGAAATTACGGTAACCTTGTCTTTAGATAGAAATTACGGTAACCCTGTTTTTAGATAGAAATTACGGTAACCCTGTTTTTAGATAGAAATTACGGTAACCCTGTTTTTAGATAGAAATTACGGTAAACCTGTTTTTTAGATAGAAATTACGGTAACCCTGTTTTTAGATAGAAATTACGGTAACCCTGTTTTTAGATAGAAATTACGGTAACCCTGTTTTTAGATAGAAATTACGGTAAACCTGTTTTTAGATAGAAATTACGGTAACCCTGTTTTTAGATAGAAATTACGGTAACCCTGTTTTTAGATAGAAATTACGGTAACCCTGTTTTTAGATACTTTAATGCCATTGGGACAAAAATCTATCTTTAATGCCATTCCCTGTTTTTAGATAGAAATTACGGTGACCCTGTTTTTAGGTAGAAATTACGGTAACTCTGTTTTTAGGGGGTCTCCAATTGGCTCTCTCCTAAAAATTTAAATTCGATTAATTAGTAGAAATCGCCTTGCACGTATACTCCGCAAATCTAATCTTTTATTATTTTCAAATCTACGTCATATGACCATCGCATATTCAGTTCTTAGATCCAAAACTGCATGCTATAAATCCATACACATCGAATCGTATACCATGTTCTTTATTTGTTCTTTATTTAAAACTGAAAACAAATTTGTTGCTCTGTGAACATTCTCGATTATTATTCTCCCTTGGGACCATGTTTGACATTTTACACACATGATTGGCGTACAGATGCTGCAGTTTCAATCTAATATGTATGTTAGTGAATAACAAAAGGCTGTTTTTAAATTTGCAATATCGTGGGTGCAATATTATTCTAAAATTTTGTAGCTCGTATCGGACAGTCTCTTTAGAAACTGATGACACTGCCAAAGTCAAACTCGATCTTAGCCATTTCCGCTCACCAAAACCTCAGACATGAGCGTTGGGTTCGCTACTTTCGGTTATGTCCCACGTGTTAACAGCAACCAGAGTACGCTTGAGGTGCCTGCAAACTCCATTGTGCGGAACATGATGGAGTATCCGGCCGATTCATGGAATACTGATTGAAGGTTAACACCTTAAATTCAATTGAACGAGGCAAAGACAAGTCACCACGCTTCAGGCTTCGAATGACTATTTTCTTAGATAGGTATTGACAAACCAATCAATTGAGCCTTTATTAAGTCGTGTGGAGCAATTCTTCGCTATACTTCCATAATGAAATATTTTTTGTTAGTTTTTGCAGGAGCATCATAATCCCAACAAATAATTACGACAGGGCCTCAATTAACAGTGATTTCGTTCACTCAATATACACACGCTCTCATTTTTTAGTCGGTTTCCGTGGTGTCCATTTAAACTATATCTTTTCCCTCTGTTCATTTATTTATTAAAAGGATGTTTTCACACTGTATCTCTTAGATGTTTGTCACAAATTTTCTTTTCTGGGGTTTCAATTTCACTGAATATTTTGCTAGATCTTAACCTTCCATATTATTATATGACATCTAAATCCTAATTTTTTTCATCCGTATCTTTTCGATTCCTATCGTTCATTTCACCCATTATTTTACGCGGTATCTTTTCGAATTATCTCATACACTATGATTTTTTACACGGTACTGTGGTCTCGTACCAAATTGTACTTTTCCTAAGGTATCTTTATATGCTAAATATTTTCAAAGTATTTTTTGCTACTTATCTATTTAGGCGATAACGATTCAAATTGTGTCTTCTGCATTATATCATTGTGGCCGATATTTTTTCATATTACATCTTTTACGTTGTACCTGTTTAAATAATATTTTTAAGATTCTTACGATAGATTATTACCTTCGCCAAGGAGGTTATGCTTTCGTCGTGTTTGACTGTCTGTCTCTCTGGCTATTTGTCTGTCTGTCAACAAGATAACTCAAAAAGTTATGTACCGACTTAGACGAAATTTACAGGGATTATTAGGTATGTTAGGAAGAACAGATGATTATCTTTTGGTGAAGATATGTCCATCCGTTTGTTTCTTTGTCTGGCTCATTTTTCTCAATGCCATAACTCAAAAAGTTATGGATGGATTTTTATGAAATCAACATGAATTGTTAAGTATATAACAAAAAGTAGATAACCAAAATTTGGTAATGATCCGTTTGTTCGTTCGTATGTCACTGTTTTTAGCACAATAACTCAAAAAATAATGAATGGATATTTATGAAATTTATAGGAATTTTTGGTAATGTTTACAAACATAAATGATAAAAATTTTAGTCCAAATCGGTTCGTTCGCTTGTATGTTTGACTCATGTTCGTCAAAACGCTTGTTAGCAGTATAACTCAAAAAGTTATCAACGGGTCTTCAAGAAAATCGAACAAACTGTTGTTACTATCAAAAGACACAAATGATAAGATTTTGGAGTTTATACAAAGCAAATTATGGTTCCAGAGTCAATTTGAATAATTTGCTACCGTTGCCTCGCTTGGCGGAGGTATGTACTCTCAGAGTGCTCTAGTTTGACTTTGCATAGGTAGCTCTAGTGCCTGCTCTCACCGCTAGGAAAGTTTACGTTGTGTAGTAGTGTACATTTTTTCTCTCATATAACGGTGGCACAGCCTGTTATTAATTTGTAGGCCATAGAATGTTTAACGTGTTCTTGATTTCTAGATATTTTCTGAATAGCTGCTGACGATGGAGCCCTTGACGATCTGCTAGTCAAGCTGCAATTAAGCGGAGTCCCTCTTCTACATGGCAAATTTCTACCATTAAGCTTGGTTTACACGTGAAGATAAATCTTGAGACGAGTCGTAACACCTCAGATCAGATGAAAACTCCGACGCATTTAAACGTATCACATTTATCTCAAAATCTGTCCAGTAAACGGCAGAGAAAAACCTTACAAATAAGTACTGTACAAACAACGTTCATTTGGAGAGGAATCACAACGGAAGGGCTGGTGATGAAGCTAAACAAGTTCGAGAAAAATTCATGACTTTTTATAAGTGAAGGAACAGTGCCGTGGGAACAAGATAGCTTGGCATATTATCTTCCTCCTCTCTCTCAGGGTTGGCAGATTTACGAGTAGATCAGTGATATAAATCAATATATTTTATGCGAACCATTCATTTAAATTACTGTTATTTTACTTCAAATTTGAAATAAATACATACCGTTTTGCGATATGAATTCCGATGTATTGGCAAATATTTTAGGTTCGCTTGAGTTTTCTTCGGTCATTTTTGACGGTTTAAAATGGTTCATATTTCAATAACATATCCTAAAATGACAGAACAAAGCCTAACCTAACACAATCGCGGGAATCTTCCAATACTCTACAGCAATTTTGCCGTTTCGAAAATATATTAGCCAATAATTTTAGGCTAGGATTTGTTCTGTCACTTTTGGATATATGTTATCAACTAACATAACCTTAATAACGTATCCTAAAATAGCAGAACAAAATAAACCTACAGTACAGAGCAATGATAAAACGTTCACACTCGACGCTGCCTCTGGCTAATTCAACTACCGAGATATCGTGAGATCACTGTTTAGACCGCTGATCAGTGCGGAATCGCGCGGGTGGGAGGAGCCAAAAATCAAGCAGGCTCGTCCGACCAATAGATCGATATTACGATGCATCGTACGACGAAAAAATCTATTTAGACTAGCGGATACATCGTTTTGGCCAGATCTCAAAGGCAGGATCTTAAAATTTATCTTCACGTGTAAACCAAGCTTTAGGGCAACCTGATCAACAAGAAGGATATACATAATGGCATTCGACAACATATGCTGCTTCTGGTGGGAGCCTTATTTCAGACGTTCAACATGAGATTTAACCACATGAATTAAAAAAAGAAATCTCCATGGCCACTACCCGCTACTCCCACAACGCCCCTGCTCTCCTGATGAGAATTGCTCTTTGCAGAACTTCATCAACGAATGCAAAAATTCTGTCCGCCAGCGCAGTATTCCATCTTCAACTCCAACTCCGTCACCCCTGAATGTACAAATTATTGACTATATCTTTGCAGCTTGGTAGGAATAACATACGAACAGAAAGAAATGCTTCATGAATATAATCAGGTTAGTACGTCAAGGACTTACCGCTGGCAGAAAGAGGGAAGAGTTACCAGTAGTGCTCACCCGAACTATAGATGGCATGCAACGAGGGAGGCAACTGGAACATACTCTTCTCAGTAAAGACCTGTTTTTCTTTCAGGTTACTCACTGTTGGAGTCGACCATCTGAGGCACAAGATGGTCTTTCTGTCAGTCACTATGATGGAGCAACTTATCTTTGAGAAAGCCAGCTAGGACCTTACTGGGCTCCAAAAAGGAGGGCTTCGTTAAAAATAGAAAACAAAGTTGGGGATAAAAGAAAAATAAATAGCTATAGTTTATGTTCAGTGCTTCCTCCTTATACCTAAAACTGCATGCAGTTTTGTGCAGTAGATTTAAAACCAAACAATCATCAGTAACTGTTCTTCGTTATCATGTGCAGTTGAAGTTAAATGAGCCACAAGGCTGCAGGGCTGCGGCCGCAAAAGCTCTAGCCTGAAAGTGGCCGGAAGATCGCTAGTCGCGTCACTTAAAATATAAAACCGAATCATAAAAAATAACAGCTAAGACTAGCTCTATTTTTACGTTGCAGAGATTATAAGCATAATAATTACTTCCGCCAAGGAGTTCACGGTTTCGTCGAGTTTGTGAGTTAGTTTGTCTGACTGTTTATCTGTCACCAAAATAACTCAAAAAGTTCTGGCCGGATCATTACGAAATTTACGGAGATTGTTAGATATGTTAGGAGAAACAGATGATTGACTTTTGGTGAAGATTCGTTGATCGGTTTATTCTTTTGACGGTGTAGTTTTTTTTAAGGCCATAGCTAACTCAAATAGTCAAGGACGGATTTTGAGTAAATATACGTGAGGTGTGAGGTATATCACGAAGAGTAAACGACCAATTTTTATGACCATATACGGTACTTGTTTGTTTGTCTCTATATCTGATTTATGTCTGTTGGCAAAATAACTTGAAAAGTTTTTAACTGATCTTTATGAAACTTACAGGAATTATTAGAAACTAGTGGCCCGTGCCATCTTTACAAATGACAGCAAAAAATTAACACTTCACCAAAACCCCCACCGTCTTTTGGGCTTCCTCATTTTTTCTATATCCAATACTGAAGAAAAAGATTCCAAGGTACTAAGCTTTTCTTTTTGCCAGAAGGGCAAGTAGACTGAGTTCTATTTCTCCCCTATCTAATACTGAAGAAAAAGATTGCAAGGTACCCAACTTTTTTTTTGCCTTTTGAAATCTGAATTTTCTCCTATCTTATTCCCATAGAGCGGAACAGGAAAGATATAAATATAGTAATAAATAAACAAAAACACGACGTGAATTATTATGTAGTACTGATGTTAAAAGGCATAAATCATCATTATATTGGTGAATATCTTTTTGTGTGTTTGTGTGATTAACTAATGTTTGTCAGAAGTACAATTGAAAAAGTTACAAAGTGATCTTCATTATATATGCGAGAATTGTTAGAAATGTTGAAAGACACAGTTGATCAACTTTTGGTGATGATCGGGTTGTTCGTTTGTGTGTTTGATTAATCATTGTCAAAATGTGTTTTAGAACATAACTCAGGAACTTATACGGACGGATCTTAAGAAATTGACAGAACCTTTCATTACTGTCGAAAAGCACGAATGACCAGATTATGGTGCTGATAAAGAGAAAATCTTAGTTTCAGAACCGATGTGAATTTTTAATTGAGTTTGCCTTGCTTTCCAGAAGCATGCGCTCTCAGAGTTCTCTAGATGGCTATGGTTTTAGTAATTGTCTATAAATTAATTGGCGTAGGCTTGGTACAGGAATAATTTATTTTCTAATTCACAAGCATAACGATAACATTCTATATATTGGTACTTGTAGATGTAAAAATAACAGAGGTGGGCAGATGCGGCCAATTGTATGTACTGGAGGCCCAAGTTTAATAACCAAATATGTATAGGGCGTCTCAGAGCATTTTTTTTTACTTTGGCGGCTTAGCTGCTGTAGCTTATGCCCAGCTCTTACAGATATAAGCAGCCATGAACAGCTCCACCAATAAAAGTAGTTAATGTCAATCTCGCTAGGCCTGACACAAAAATGTTTTATGCAATTCATATAATCAGTATCTAAGACAACATTGACAGAGTGAATTGAAATATGGCAGTTTGCAGTAATCTTTGTTGACGACAATGCTATATATCACGATTGAATTACTGATGAATAATATAATTTGATGGGAATTTCTGAGCCTATGAAGCCTGGAATTCACATCACAAACATTCCAGCGATCATATCTCAATTATTAGCGAATATGCAAACTTAATTTATGCTGTGATGAGATTGTAAGCGAAAAGTATCGGTTGATATGACTTTTAGGTGGCTACAAAAGAGCTGACAGTTGCCAATTCACATCACAAATATTCAAGCGACCGTCCTGACGAGCACTCCGGGCTTGGGTACACTGTGCTTCATATCGATGTAAGCTACCCTAACAAAATTCTTTACTGCCCTAGCTATTAACGCATTTAGTTCAGGGGGCGGCCAGGAATTGTGCAACCCACTTAATTTACCATGTACAGGGTTTTTCACAATTCGAGGTAAAAAAATTGACATATGAGTAGAAAAACGGAAAATCATAAATAAATTTCAGAAATAAATTTCAAACCTTCGTTTTCGAGAAATGACTTAAGGGGGAAGTACCCTAATTTTTTTTTTATTTATGTGCCGATTTCAACGAAACTTGGCCCAGATATGTAAAATTGAAAATAACTGTGTGTTTTTTTTTTCATTTATCCCATAGAAAACGAGATATTCAAGAAAACAGAAGAGGGAGGCTGAGAAAAACCTACCTAGACCTACAGTTTTTAAGCTACATAGATTATTTTGGTTTCAAAATAAGCGGAATTTGATTCTCTACAAATGGTGCTTGGGTTTTACAACTGTCAGAAAAAAATAGAGAAAATTCAAACCGAGTAAAAAAATTTCTTTCTCACAAGTGCGCTGTTACTTGTCTCCTATTTCGACGATCATAAAACCCAAGCCATTATTTACAGAGAATCAAATTCCGCTTATTTTGAGACCCAAATCATCTCTATAGCTCAAAAACTACAGGACTAGATAGGTTATCCAGCCCCATTTTCCCGTTTTCTTTTTGAATGTTTCGTTTTCTATTGGAAAATGGGAAAAAGCACACGAGTCTAGCCCCATTTATTTTAAATTTTACATACCTAGGCCAAGTTTCGTTCAAATCGGCACATAAACAAAAAAAAAAAAAAATGGGGTACTTCCCCCTTAAGTATTCCAGGTCGTCATTTCTCGGAGTTTTGAAATTTTTGTCACTCATGAAAATCGCTTTATTTTCCGTTTTTCTACTTATCGTTAAATTTTGTTACCTCTAATTTTGACACCCCCTGTATTTCTTTTATAATGTGGGCTTTATTTTTGCCCAATTAGTACTCATACTGTTAAAATGTCCAAAGAATTTTGTATCTGTAAGGAAAAGAGGATCAAGCTTCAATAGCCCCATTCATATTCACTATATTATTTAAAAAAAGGAGAAAAAATGAGAAGTCTAGAACTTCACCCCAGCATACTTTCTAGAAGTTTGAGCTCTTCGGCTATGGCAGTGAGTGCTTAGTTCGGACCGAGTAAAGTCATGGGAACTTTAGGAATTTCAAAAGCGACAAAAGAAAAATAGATAAACAAAAACTTGAAAAATAATATAAAAGTTAATGTGAAGGTGAATAAGAATTCAAAGGGACTATCTCTAACTTGTTTACATTTTACTTACTACTATATAAGGAGCATTTTTTAGACTCTGATGCTCAGAAGGCATAAAATAATATTATTTAATAGTTGAGGATCTTAACGATATAATAAATATTTGGAGCACACTTTGGTAGCCCGAATTAGGATGGTGGAAATGGTCTCCTTGTATTAGGATTTAATCAAGTTTTAGGGAGGTGAGTATTAAAAAGTAGGATTAGGATTACATTAATATTTTATCTGTGAAATAATACTAAGCTTAATATAAGTAAATTTAGCGTAAAATAAAGATAGTACTTCCTTTTGTTACAGTATACTCACATGGTTATATCAATTCTCAGTACTTCTTATTTCATAGCATCATATGGCGCTAGTAGACATTGCACATATTTTCAACTTTACATATGTCCATATATCAGCTGAATTAATATGCGCTGGATATTAATAGTATATCATAAACTCATAAAGTGTGTCCAATATTGTAGAATGTACATGATTTATGCTGTTGATTTCCAGATGGAGTCCAAGCCCCACATCGTGAGCAAGGACCGCTGCCTCAGGGGGTACGCCAATGATGTAAGTTCCGGAGCAGTCCGGTGTCATTAACCCTTCACCGGCTGTAAAAGCACTTTTTTCGGAAGGACTTTCTACAAAAATCTTTTTGCAGCAGCACGGTATACGGTAAAAATTTCTGACTTAATATTGGCGTTACCGGAGCAATAATAATAATAACACACACGACACAACGTGAGAGAAAGAATAAAGTGATGTGAGACCTAACGTCGAATTGCCTTTTTATCGATTACTCATTCCGCCGAGAGTTAGGCTTATTTTCTATTTTCTACCTTGCTTGCTTTCTTTTTAACATTCTAGCTTACTTCAAATTCGGTTTGATATCTCTGTTTCTCGAATGCAATGTCTTTTCTTTGTTGTTTTTCATGCGATTTCGGACATATACAAAATGTAGAATTGCAGTATACTTGCTTTCGTGCATGCTGTCTTTCATAATTTCCTTCCTTTTTCTTTCTAGCGTTTCGTTTCAATTTTTGTGTTCAATTTGTGTGTTCTTAACAAAAGTTATTTATATATCTATTTATTTATGTTTAGTGAGAAGCGGAATGGTGAAGTAAAAGTTAATGGATACGGTAGACAGGTATACTGGTCGTCTAAAGTCGGAGGGTCCTCTCAAAATGGAGACTATGTTTTTGCATAAGTTTCAGGATTTGCACGGTACTGATGATGGTGTGTACCTCTGCTGCAGTACCCTCCGTACATGCACGTGGGGCGGGGCGACGAGCCGTACCTCTTCGGGGTATCCTACCGACTCGCCTTGGCCATCAGTGAGAAGCTAGGTTACTGGTAGGTAACTAATGCTACTAGTAGGTAACTAGGGTTACTGCTGATACGCTGGGCTTGATGCTGGGTTACCACCGTTACTAATAAGTTAGGAAATTTGCTGTTAGGGGGCTGGGTATAGTGTATGATGTCTGGGGATATTGCGGAGCAAAGGGCTCACTGGCGTGAATGTGGCTAACTGGCTCGTTATTAAAGTTACCGCTAACTGAATTTACTTAAGCAATTGGGTTTCTGGAACAGTTTACTGGCGAGTAAATTAGTTTAGCGGTATGTAATTAATACTACGTGTGAGTTACTGCGTTTAATGGCAAGTAAGCAACATTACGGGTAACTAAACAATTACTTACTACAGCAACTGATATAGAAGTAGGGGTATCGTGGCGTTTTAAATAGCTCTAACTTTCAATAGTTACACGTTGAATTTAACCCTATGTACAGCAGGCTGGGCTATTTGTCTAAAAAAGTTGTTCTTCGGTAGGAATACAATTAGACGACAAAACACGCTTTTAGCAGAATAAGACAGTCAGGTGTGACTTAGGTTATGCAACATAAATAATATTGACAGGTAAGCTATAACTGTAATACAAATTTGAACTGCGTGTCGTTCACTAGCAATAATAATTCCTACTATCTAGTTCTACTTGTGTTCTAATACAGATAGGCCATTGCGTATGGCACCATCTTAAGTGCTTGTTACTAGTTTTGCTTAAGGATATGATTGTGTTAGTAGGTGACAGATAAAAATTGAATTTGAATAACAAGCAGAAAACTATGGAGCATGCAGCCACATTTTACATGAAATGATAACTATTGTTGCAACAAAAACACGAGGAAAGTAAACAATAGTGGTGGGTGCTTTTATATCTACGAGAGTTAAAATGGGACCTAAAATTGACTCTTGGTTTCACTACAAGAGCTTACTACCGGGGAATGCAGCTCGATTTAACAAAAACAAATAATTTATTTGCATGTTTTTGATATCCTACGTCTGCAGCAACACGTAGTACTCCGGAGCTTTTAATTAATTTATCCATAAACTATTTAGTAGTCCGTGGTAGTGTGAATGCATCTGTACATCATAGCTTCAGCCTTTTACTTTCATTGCTCTTCATAACTTTACATCGTATTAAAATGATCATATTAAAATGAACGTTTCGGACGCAATCGGCCCATCATTAGGGCCCGAAACGTTCATTTTAATAAGTGCGAGCTATTTGAATTTTAGTAAATTTTAGTAAAATGCCTACTTTTACATCCTATCTAGCTTTATTGTGTTTAGTTCAACTAAATTCTCAAGTGTTAACAAACTGTATTTACATCATAAGGTGCATTCAAGGGTCATAAACTCAACCTTTTGTTAAATTTCTACTTAATGTTTTAAGATGAATATACGCACGATGACATAACCTGTAACCAGCCAGGAGAAATGCTTCTACCCTATCAAAATCACGGCCGCCGCAGAAGCTAAAACCGTAATTTAACTGCTGGGCTGCGCCACTTCGGCCATTATTTTTGGCAGGGTACCCATGTATGTATAAGTTGCGTTACTGCAAAATAATCCATTATTTCAGCCTGAACGTGACGGCAAAAATAGACGAATACGGTGGGATCTACTACCCAAATGGCACCTGGGGACCGGGGTTCATACGGCGCCTCATCACTGGGGTAAATATGTACAAATTTTGAAAACCTTCACTTTGTTGCACACTCGAAATCAAGGTCAAGATTGACTTCAGTGTAATTTCAGGAATTTTGCTTAAAAACTTACTAAAACGATACGTTTCGCAGGCCAGCGCCATCTAATAAAATTTCTGTAATTATAATGAAGGCAATCGCAGCCCTGTTTTACATTTTTAAATTCTTAAATATGAACATCTTTAGAAAATTACGGTAATAATCGGTCAATTACGTTACTGAAAACATTTAGGAGTATCTTGCTTGGGTATTTGGGTATTTAGATTAATTACAAGTACTTGGTGGTAACCTGTGAATCTCAAAGTAAGTAAATCAAATTGCAATTTGGGCACCCGTGGGCATTTTCTGCTTGGGCCCAGTGGAAAATTTTAGAATAATTATCTAATATCATCCGATGCCGCTCACCATATGCTCGTACAAACCAGAGAAGAGCTTATGATAGTCTGCAGGACCTCGTTAAACTTCATACAACAAGGTATATAACTATGGTTACTATACAGCAATGGAAGTCATTTTCGAAAGTGAGAATTCCAAACCCACTATAATTCTGGTTATTTTACAGTGAGGGAAGTTACTGACGGTCCAGAGAAGAGTTAAAAAAGGCTCGTACTGGTAAAACTGAGAACTCTAGATCCGCTATGATTGTGCTTACTATACAGTAACGGAAATTATGTGTAAAAGTGCAAATCCTAAAGTCACTATAAATATTATTATTAATTATACAGCAAAAGAATTTACTGGTAAAAGTGGAAGCTCGAGAGTTACTCTAATTATGGCTAATGTACAGCAAATGAAATTCATGGTAACATTGAGAATTGCAGAGTCACTATAATTATTTATAGTAACTGTACAGTAAGGAATATTATTGCTAAACAGAGAACTTTAGTCACTGTAACTAGTCTACCTGGCTTTCACCCAGGAGGCCCGGGTTCGATTCCGGGCATGGGAAGACTTTTATGGCAACAGCTCATAGAGGGCCGGGGCGTAAGTTCCGGTGTTTCTTTGAGAATGGGCCTCTTGGTTCGTCTACTGCCGCCTATCTAATCTAATCTACATATATAATGGGTATTATCCAGCAATTATGTAAATCGGAGGTCATTGGTCTATTTTTCATCATTATAGGAAGCCGATATTCTACCTACTACCATGCCCATGACGCTGGACCGGTACAACGCCATCGATTACTCTACCATCATCTACTTCGATGATCTGCGTGTAACCTACCAAATGCCGAAGCCCGAGCGAGATCTGCTCAACATCATCAAGCCATTTGCTTACGATGTGAGTTTATATGGGAAGTGCGAATATATATTATTTGCACAACAAAAAATGTGCGACCAGAGACCTAACTATAGAGCTGCATTGCAACAGCACTGACCCCCGCTAAGCAACGCAATTTAAAAGAAAAAATGGTAGACAGACAGACAAAAAAAAGAGGGGTTCACGTATCGTCACCAAAAGTTATTCATCTGTTCTTCGTGATATTGCTAACACTTTCTTAAATGTTTATGACAGCCCATCCATAAGAAAATATTTAACAGAAAAATAATCCCCTCTAACTCACCACTGAATCTGCAAGTGGAGCTTGCCTAAATAGATGGTCATATTGTTTTGATATTTGCACCTGGCATTCCCGTATGATTAGAATTATATAAAAGTCTATATATAATCCCAGCAAGGTGGTGATCTACTGGAAGATTAGTTGAAAAAGCGACGTTCTAAACCAGAACGATTTTCAGATTGGGACTCACACAAGTAGAATTTATGGAGATACATTTGGATGAATTCCTCTTCTATATATGAATGCATAGGTTGGCATTATTTTTACAACTTAATTTAATTCCCAACAGAACTTTGCTCTTTATCGTATCATGTTGCAATTCAGCACCCTTTCTTGTGTAATAAGAACAAATTTTGATAGAAGCTCTTGTATCATTTATCGGAAATATTTTTTTCCAGACATTCAACAGAAAACTAGACAGTAATTCTACATCAGATTCAACTTCTCTAGAATTCATTAGAAAACTAATAATTGTGCATCATATACTTCAATTGTGATATTCAACAGAAAATGAGAAATTATCTATCAGATCGAAAGTTTTACTCTTTTAAGAAAGAGTGTTACAGCCTTCATCAGATGCGATTGGCATATTGTTACAGCCTTCATCAGATGCGATTGGCATATTGTTACAGCCTTCATCAGATGCGATTGGCATATTGTTACAGCCTTCATCAGATGCGATTGGCATATTGTTACAGCCTTCATCAGATGCGATTGGCAGATTGTTACAGCCCTCATCAGATGCGATTGGCATATTGTTACAGCCTTCATCAGATGCGATTGGCATATTGTTACAGCCTCCATCAGATGCGATTGGCAGATTGTTACAGCCCTCATCAGATGCGAGTGGCATAATGTTAACCCTTCATCAGATGAGACTGGCAAATTGTTAGTAGCAAAACTTTTCAATATAACTGCGACTTTATTTTTTGCAGGTATGGGGGTTGCTGGCAGCCATGTTAGCCGCAGTAGTTGTCGCTTTCTGGTTTTTCAATAAAACTTCAGCAAACCTACGAAAAAAGTAAGTCACGAACTCTAAAGGTGTGCAGTTTCATCGCTTGCGGCCATTTGCAAACAAAATATAGACTCTGGCCTTTATTTCTTGTGCTTGCGTCCCTTAGATTAGGTATCGGGCTATTAATGGATCAACAGGTTCTTCTACAAGGAGTAGCCGTGGCCAAGGTTCTGGTCCTGCTTAAGCTATTGTCATCAAGTAAAAATATATATATATTTAAGGGAGTATAAACTCAAGGATGCGACTCAGGAAATATGATATAGGGAAATGGTGAGGGCTCTAAGATGCTAATTAGACTGAAAATGAAAGGTATTGAAGCACTGCTGCCTTTACAGCAGATGATCATGAGGAGCATATGGAACATGGAAGAGATGTTTGAAGTTGTGGGGGTACATCTACCAATGTACAGTATATATGTTTTTTTGAAGTATTTTTTCCATGCGTGAATATTTCACTTTGCTCACATTTTGCAGAGAAAATGAAAGTGACGGACTAAAAAATTTGCGATGTTAGGGGAAAGCTCCCAATAGGGACGCAGGGACCAATAGGGATGCAGTAGCTAAAAAACACTTCCTGAGTAAAATTGTACCTGCCAATGTTGCTTACAAATAGTACAAATTGTGTATGGATGTTCAAACTTTAATTTGCACTATTTGTACGCAACATTGGCATTCACAATTTTGCCCAGCGAGTGTTTTTTTAGCTACTGCGTCCCCATTGGTCCCTGCGACCCCATTGGGGGTTTTACCCTAAGCCATGATTACTTGAAATCTCTAGAGTTTAAGTAGAAATTTTATATTTGAAATGTACATGACTGAGATTTGATTTAAAAATTTTTAAATCAAGTGATATCGATATATTTAGAAATTATGTCCACGTACTTACTACTATGATTAATTTGCTGTTTTTTTTACAGAAAAACTCCTCAGCCGTCCAATGCAGGAATGCAGATGATCTCTTCCTTGCTTTCTCAGCGTAAGAAATTATTTTCGCTTTAACAAAAAAAAAATTTAAAATAGTATACCCATTTCTTGTGCACCTTTGTTTCATAAATTCTGTGAAGACATCTGCCACCCACAGTCGTCCTGGCTCGAAGTATCATTTAGACTAGAGGTGGGCGCTTGAGACCCTTTTCGGCCCTCTGCAATCAGTTGCGGCCACCCACAGAACTAAAGAAGATGTCAGCAGCACCGCAATTTTTTTCTAGAGTGGCTGAGCTTTATGGGCCCACCTACGTTAAAAGCTTACTTTTTATATTAATATTGTAACTTTTATGAGGACTAAAATTGCCATAATAGTTAACGTGGTAAACACCATTATAAATATTTTGTTTTAGTATATTACAATTTGTTTAAAACTTATTAAACGGGGGTCTATGCAGATAAGAATTTTCAAGTGACAATGTATGCTATTTATGGCACCCCTATTCGCTGACCCAAAATGCATCGTCTACCAGTAATGGTATACATACATAAATTTGCAAACGCTTGGGTTGCTACTGATATAATTCAAATCTCAAACGTTGTTGCCCAAATAATGGAAGTATATGCGTATAAAACTATGACAAACGGATGATATAGCATTTATTGCATTCTTATGATCCTAACGTATACCTATCTTTCCGTCTTACTATTTATAACATGATGTTGAGTTCTTGTAAGTAATAGGTTAACATCCGCAATGATCTAAGTACAGCTATTTTTGTATTTAGACGCATTTTCTGTGTTGGAAATAAGTTAATTTAGAAATATTTTATAGAGATTGTATATGCAGCTCGTTGAAATATATAATTGGGTCAAGGTAATGGGGATGGATAAATTAAAGGTAACGCTAGAAAAGAATAAAATGTAGGAAAAGTGTAGAGAAAATGATTTGCATCTTGGGTTACTACCGCTTTCTTCTAGAATAAGTCGATTCCTAAACATCGTACTAGCGTTATTTTGAATATTTAAAACTGACTATTGTTTTAGTAAACCTGCTCCACTAGGTGCGAATTTTATAGTTTTAGTGATTTAATTTATTCTGCGGAATCTTCACGAAAGCAGCAAATTCACGTTTCAAACAGTTGGAATGAATGAATGGATAGAGTTCGTGAAATTATAGTCTGACAATTTTGCGAAGGCGGTTCAGTGTGGTCAAATTCCTCTATAGCGTTGCCAAATCTATGAGTAAATCTGAGCTTCTGTTCGGCCCATAGCTTAGACACGCCCACTAACTACCGATAGAGAAATCTCAAAAATATTCATAGGATTGGCCATGCTGTAGAGAAATTTGACCACGACCGAACCGCCTTCATAAAATGGTCAGGCGATAGGGACATACTGCACTACTATAGGTATTGGCCTATGGACTACACCTACAATTATTGTGTGTCACTATTGCTTTCCTACTCACTTAAATCACAATGATTTTTATCATCCTCATATCACAGATATGTGCGGAGTCAAGGGAGACTTCCACAACTGTCAGTGATGAGTTTCGTAATTACCGTTATTATTTCTGGTGATTGCCATTAATATCCCTATCACGTATTTGTGTAGCTTAAGGCGAGCCTGAAAACAATTCATTGAATGTCATGTTTATCGAAAGTATTTTTATGTATTCTCATTGTTATTATCAATCTTTTACGTACTGTAAAACACAATGCTCTACATCCTAGAAAGAGCATTTATTCGTATGTTTGCTTTTATACTTTCACCATCGTTAGTATTATTATTATTATTATTGTTATCATCATCATTGCTACTCACTGCTACTATATAGCCCAGGAAGAGGACCCACACCTGCCCTTCGAGTGGGTGATGATGCTGTTCTGGCTCATCACAGCCACCATAATCATCATGGTGTACAAGAGCAACCTGGCCGCGGTCTTCATCATCCCCAAGCCCACCAAGATGCCCTTTGACTCCATCGAGGAGCTGCTCGCCCAAGATGAAATTCCGTTTCGAATGTCCAAAGGCGGTTACGAGCACGGCCTGCCCATGGTAATTTATTTTTTTACCTTGCATATTTTTGAATTTTAAACTGAATAAGAAAATTGATAATAAATATAGGGTAATTAACAAAACTGTTATTATTTTAATATGTATGAAATACCTGTATTGAGTATTAGTATTTATCTGTTATATATATTTTTTCATAAGTATTGAAGACGTTTTGTAAATATTAGCAATTTTGTATTATATTTATTTTTTGATAAGTATTGAAGACATTTTGTAAATATTGGCAATTTTGTATTACAACATTAATGGAGTAGCTACTCAACTTATATAAAAGAGGTTCATTATTTTAATATACACAGACCAACAAACAAATGGATCAACGCATGAATTTGGTCATTTGCTACTACTAATAACCCCAACATCTTCTGCACGTTTCATAAAAATTTGTTCATAACTTTTTGAGTTACACTAAATAGACCAATGAGGCAGACAAAAAAACAAACAAACAGTTGGACGGATCTCCACCAAAAGGTGATAATTTGTTGCTTCTAACATACCTA
Source organism: Parhyale hawaiensis (assembly GCA_001587735.2). Taxonomy (NCBI): domain Eukaryota; kingdom Metazoa; phylum Arthropoda; class Malacostraca; order Amphipoda; family Hyalidae; genus Parhyale; species Parhyale hawaiensis. Next base: position 7,902,794 of record LQNS02276769.1, read on the forward strand.
ACAATCCGTGTAAATTTCGTAAAGATTCATCTATATCTTTTCGAGTTATCTTGGAGACAGACAGATAAACAAACAAGCTCGGTAAATCGTAAACTCCTTAGCGCAGGTAATTATTAAACCCTTATCTTCACGAAAGCTATAGTCCGACCATTTTATCAAGGCAGTTCGGTCATGGTCAAATTCCTCTGTAGCACTGCCAATACTATGGGTTTTTCTGTAATTTCTCTCTATACAAGTAGTGTGCAGCACTAAGATATGGGCCAAAGAAAATTTCAGAAATACCCATAGAATTGACATATGTATAGAGGAATTTGACCACGGCCGAACTGCCTTCATAAAATGGTCAGACTCTACTGCAGAGTAATCAGTATCGTGCCTCTGCTGCACAGTGTATATTCTTAATCGCAAAGATAGGCTAAGCGCTTTACATTGACTGAACTGAATCAGCCAGTGTACCAAAAGGAACGACATTAAAAAATTACTGTTCCTCTCAAAGTGGTGCGAGTTGGTACGTAAATGTATTTCGTACCCCTCATCGCGAAGTAGAGAGATGGTTTCGTAGGAATTGTGTTATGTAAGTAACCACACAAGGTCGCTTACCGGGAAGAAACCCAGTACCGTACTTGTAATTCAAAATTGTCATTTTTCTAAAAGTGATGGTATTGTTACGAGCATTATTCAGTACTGTACTTGTATGTCCTAAATTGCAATTTCACTAAAATTCACAGGTGTTTTGTGCACGTTTTTTTCTGTTATTTGTAATTCTAAGCTTCTCATTTCTCTGAATGATTCTACTAGCCTAATAGACTTTGTAAAACTGCTTCAGACGCCGGAACTGAACAGGGTTATGAGGCAGCTGAAACTGAAGGTAGACGGCTACGAAACTGACAGTCCCTGGATCATCGACTGCTACTCCAGGGGGTTCTGGGCCTTCCTTTGCCCCAGTGGGGCGGTCTTAGGCATTATGCATCGACAGTACTCGAAGGTACGTACCCTATGCCAGATGCTACCTATGCAAGAGACGTTTAATAATGACAATAATGTTATAATAATAAACCAAAAAAAATTGCGCTTAAGCATCTCTAAAAGCCTACATTGTCTGTCTTATTTCAGACATTGTTCAAACAAATGACTAGACCAAATATTTTTGGTGCTAAATCCTATCCAAAAATTATAGGTAGTACATGTAGAAAGACTTTAACTATCTCTACTGGGGCTACAGATATGCAGCAATGGGTATTTCCTGATAAATGTATATATTCCCATGGAATATATGAGACGTATTTTACCGAGACAGCTAATAATATATTTCTGATCATTTCCTCCTTGCCCAATTAAGATATTTATTTTCAGAAATATTTGTCCTCAGTTCCCACACAAGTTATGAAAAGCACTTTGTGTTTAATGTTTTTTTTGTGGCTACGGTCCCTATTTATATCAACAAAGTAGGTTTGCAAACTATTTCGAGCAATTGGGACACAGCACTGGCTAATAAGCGCAATTTGTTCTACAATCTCGCTTTGAGTTTAGTTTATATTTAAAGGAATGAAGTACGCTTAACTATACTTTCCTAGTCGGTTAAAAAATACTACCAAATTTTTGACGTCATCTACTGCCTAGCACTGTTTTACTAATCAAGTAGGTACTTCTATAGTCCAACAAGTATAATGCCACACTACACTTATTACAAACTAGTGATGCTGTATTGCCCAAAAACGCTATTGTTCAAGTTTACATGAATCATTTTTAATACATTTTCGATCATTTTCAAGGTTATAACTATTATTTAAAAATAACAGGTTCCAACGCATATCAGCATACAATACTTTATAATGCAAAGAACAAAACTTAATGTTACTTTCAGATATTCAAATGAGCTGCCACCCTCATCATACGAATAGAGTCATAATATTCCCTGCCGATCAGTACGCAATAGTCATCAATAAAATATATCTTTACTATTTTTAAGGCGCCCCACGGCCCCGGAAACATCAACCACCATCACCCTCGGTATAGTCAAAAACCATCACCCTCGGTATGGTCAAATTGAATGCCTCCATTTTGATGGTCAGCTAACTCTAGAGTTTTGGTATTTTTCACATCTAGGTCAACTCACCTAACTCCCTGCAAAAAGTCATGAATATTGCTCAGTTCCTTCTCTCTCTTTTTCAGTACACAGACAGATTTACATACAAATATACTTAAATCTTAAACGAAAATATCATCACAGCTTTTCGTTTCGCACGTGGGTGATAAAGTTGTTTACGTTTTTCCCAAATAATTTACTGCAATAAATACGAAGCAAAAACTGTATTACTGCATATTCCAGGCGACCTTCTACACGAGCACCGTGAAACCAAGAATATTTGCGTAATTTCATTTCCAACTCAATCCTCTATTAACGGATAAGAACAGTTTCTTCCGTATTTTCCAGGTGGGCTACTGCCCAAGCTACATGAGCAAGGAAGGAATGTTCCCAATGTTCAACGGCATGAACTTCCCAAAAAACTCCCCATTGACCAAGCCTTTCAGCAAAGCGTAAGAAAAAATCTAATATATAAATAAAATTCAGCATCAGCTGAGTTATACATGCTCTTCATAGTCCTAAGCTAACAAAAATACCTATGTTATTGCACTTTATGAATGTTTTTCGTGTGTCCTAATCAGAAAATATTGAAATTATCTTAAGACTTTCGCACCTGTAGCCTTACATTTTCGTGACTATAGTTCCACATATAGATAACGCGTATGTACAATACATAAATATGTTATATAATATTAATACACAGAGGTCAGTTAGTGTTTTATTACCAAACTTTGTTTTCTTTCTTACAAAGTGTTTTGGCCATGGTTATAAACAACTAGGATTTAGTTTACATTTTCATATCTAGCTTCCTACAAATCATACGAGTAGTTATGGAATGGTTTTTGTTATTGTACCCAGTTCACTGCTTTAGGGCAAGTAAATGTAAATATTTGTTCATAAACACACACTAGTATTTGAAAAAATTCTGTTGCAATTAAAGTTGTGGACAAGTAGTCTGCGTACAAGGGAAAAGTAAGTTTCGTGATTGGTGCTAAAAATCATGATTTTTTCCAGATGCCAAGCGCCATATAATTTTGTTGCTATCAGCTTCTAGTTACCTTTAAAACAATTAGCCGTGCTTTCAAAGTATTTGCTTTCACTGTAGATCCAGCTTAATTTCATTAGTTATATGAAAATATAACAGGTATGATCAATACGCATTGCGCTCTATCCCGATAAAATCAAAGTTGCCGCAATCTCTGCTACTACCAGACACACGATAATGCGAAGTATCAAGTGGATAGCATTTTTTACTCATAAAGCACAAGCAACTTAGCGTTTATATGGAAGTCAACTAAAGTCTGTTAAGTACCAACTGGTAACATATTTGGGCATATTTGAACACATTTGGCATAGGTAGAAAATACCATAAAGAGAGGAATTTTGTAGATTTTTCAATTTAATTTAATTACGAACATAAAATCTCTTTATATTTTTAATCTTTGTATTTAACCATGAAAACTGACGATGAAGCAGGTCTTCAAAATGTCTTCGTGATATGATATAAATTTTAACTGTAATCTTTGCCTATAACCCTATTGATACCAGGATACAACGGTTCATTGTTCTTTTGTATTCTAACGGGGAAATAACCTAAAACGAGGTGACACAATCTTTATAGTAGGGGCCATGCTACATTATTTTGTACGCATTGACAAACTTTGTTTTGCAGTCTACAAGGAATGTTCGAATTCGGCATTATTCACAAGATGCTGAAAGATGCCACCTTCAACGCTACCAGCTGCGTCAACCGGGATGAGCTTAAGGAAGTCAAAACCCGACCCCTGTCAGTCCAGGATTTCTTCAGCATCTTTATCGTCTACTTACTCGGTAGGGCTACTTCGTACTCAATGTGTACTGGTAGCTTAGTAGATATTTACCAATAGCAACTAATATTATACCAAATTTTACCTTGAGTTACCTATAGACTGTCTTCGAATGTGTACTGGTAGCTTAGTAGATATTTACCAATAGCAACTAATATTATACCAAATTTTACCTTGAGTTACCTATAGACTGTCTTCGAATGTGTACTGGTTGCTTAGTAGATATTTACCATTAGCAACTAATATTATACCAAATTTTACCTTGAGTTACCTATAGACTGTCTTCGAATGTGTACTGGTAGCTTAGTAGATATTTACCATTAGCAATTAATATTATACCACATTTTACCTTGAGTTCCGCAGACTGTTTTCGAACGAGGTCCAGGTAACGTTATTCACGTCACCTCTCGTGAGTAGAGTGACGATGCTGGTTTTCAGCAAGTTTACGTAAAATTAAAAAAAAAGTTCATAAAGTAAATAACTAGCGGAGGTCTTCAGCCCGCAACGTCACACTGAGCCTCAACCATATAGTATTAGAGACAGAATACAAACTACTAGAGACTTGCACTCTCACCAATACAACATTGCTTTCGCTGACCAATAGCAGGCTCTAATTATTATCATTGCTTCCGCCAAGGAGGCGATGTTTTCCATGTCCTTGTTTACGCGTTTGTTTATCTGTTAGCAGCATAACTCTAACAGTCGTGAAAGGATCTTCTTTAAATTGCACGGACTATCGAAAATATTTCGAGAAATAGATAACTAAATTTTTATTTTGATCCGTTCATCCATTCGTCTCTTAGTCTATCTGTTTTCTGTTAGCTACATAACTGAGAAATAGAAAATTACTGACGAATTCTCACGAGATTCACAGAAACGGCTACAATGTAGCAGACGATTTGATTTTAATGGTATCTGTCTTTGTACTTATCTGTTTACGAAATAATTCCGGAACTTATTTCCGAATTTTAGGGAAATTTATTGGAACTTTTAGGAATTATACGAAAAAGAAATATTTAAATTTGTGGGACGAACGTTTCATCCATTTGTCTCCTTGTTTACTCTCCGTTGGTAACCAAACTCAAAAGTTAAGAGCGGATCTTCATGTAAGTTACAGGATCTGTTAAGAATGTCCCGAGAAATAGTTGATTAAACTTAGGTGATGATACCTTTGTCCGTTTGTCCATTTGTCTGCTGTCTGTTGGTAACATAAATAACATAAAAGGGAGCCTGTTGGTATACTGGGGACTTAGCTCTGCGTGCAACTTGTATTATTATTATTGTTACAAACCCCTTGGCCAGGCTAGCTATAATGAAACGGTGTGTCTCAATCGCACTGTACAGGGGTAATCTGTTAAATTCTCTGTACCAACGCAGCGAAGAGTTCTTTCTCTCTTGTTNTTTATTACCTGTGCTCCTGTGTGAGATTGAGCTGCTCAATGCCATTCGTGTCTGCAGGTGTAGGCTGAGTGTATCTATTTATTCTCATTGTACGTGGCCACCAATATTTGTGACTGTGCCTAATCACTAGGTTGAACTTTGGCTACTTTGTTTGTGCTTGTAAGCGTATTTTGGGAACCCATTGTGTTCTTAAAAAAAAGTTATTTATTTATTTATTATTTATAAATGAAAAATTTATGGACGGATCCTTATGAAATTTACAGGGATCGTCAAGAATGGTGAGCCGATCAACCGATTAAATTTCGGTTATGATCCGTCACTTTGTTCGTCTACCTAACTTTCTTTTTCCCGTCTGCAATGCAATTCTTAGCGGAGGTTTGCATCCTCTGAGTGCCGTCCTAGTAACCTCCGCCAAGGTTACGTTTTCGTCGAGTGTGTCTGTCTGTCTGGTTGAATGTTTGTTTGTTTGTTTGTCTGTCTGTCACTAAGATAACTCAAAAAGTTATGGGCGGATTTTGACGAAACTTGCAGGGATTATTAGGTATGTTAGGAGGAAATGATGATTAACTTTTAGTGAAGATCCGTCCATCCTTTTATTTGTTTGTCTGCCTCATTTTCCTCAATGCCATAACCCAAAAAGTTATGGACGGATTTTTGTGAAATTTACGTGAGTTGTAAGGTATATCATAAAGAGTAAATGATCAAATTTTTGTGATGATTTCTTCATTCGTTCGTATGTTTGTTGTTGTGTTTGATTTCATATTTATTAGTATAATAAGTCAAAAAGTTTTAACCGAATCTTTATGAAACTTTCAGGAATTGTTAGTAATGTTAGAAGACATAAATGATTAAATTTTAGTACAGATCGGCTGATTCGTTTCTATGTTTGAGTTGTGTTTGTCATAATGTTTGTTTCGCAATAAGTCAAACTTTTAAATCTCTCTTTATGAAATTTGCAGGAGTTGTTAGTAATGTTAAAATATATAAATGATTAAATTTTGGTACAGATTGGTTGTTTCGTTTGTATGTTTGACTTATGTTTGTCGTAATGTTTGTAAGCAGCATAACTCAAACAGTTATGAAAGGATCTTCAAAAAATTGCAGAAACTGTTAATACTATTAAAAGGAACAAGTGACTAGATTTTGGAGTTGATACAAAAGAAATCATGGTTTCAGAGCCAATTTGAATTTTTCGTTACCGCTGCCTAACTTGGCAGAGATATGCGCTCTCAGAGTGCTCTATTTCTAGCTAAAATGATCGTTTTTAGTGACTTTTACTATCGTCAGCTTCACTATAAATATTAATTTTATTTCACAGCTACTAACAAAATTATCATTATTTTATATACATATAAAACGTAGCACAAACATCATCTAGATCTGCTCACCCAATGTTGTAACATTACATTTGCAATGGTAGTGGTAAAATGCAAATTTAATTATATAGACAGATATTAAATAAATATAAGTACATATTACTATAATAAGCTAATTATGTCCGTGCATGAGTAATGATTAGCCTACTTCCCTTCACACTCGATTTCTGTGTAATCACCAATCAGTGTATTTAATTAACATTTCTAATTTACTTGTGTAGGTTAACATTTCGACCTTCCATGTTTTGCAGGTATAATCATCAGCCTGATCACCTTTGCGATGGAGATCTGTTCCTCCACATGCAGCGTCCGACGCTTCAAACAAGCAAACAAAAGAATTGTCGAACTTCTTCACTGACTTGAGCAATTAAAGGCATTACCGATTCGCACTCTTGGATGAAAATAATCTAAAACACGTACGCTTAACTTGACCGAACCTCCAGTCCTGAGCGTTGGATTCGCTACTTAATTTTGATTAAGGCTATGCGTCGTCACCAAGAGAACCAGTTACGCTTGTAAGTGAAATTGGTTTGCGGTGGTGCCGGATATTAGTCCCAAAATTGCGAATTGAACTCTCAGGATGAAAGTTTCAGACAAATTCAAGCGATGTTGATTAGATCATCTCCAGCCAAGTGAGTAAATGCCCAGGACCCAGAGCTTCGTACCGGACTACTCTATTTACTTGTGAAGCCCTTCACTGATTTACAAAATCAAACAATCTTTCAAATTCCAGATAATGATCGATGCTGATAAATAATTGCCAGTTAATGAAATTTGTTATCAGTGCAGTGCCCTAATTCCATCAGTTTTCTTATTCAGCGATGCAAAATCTTTTCCAGTTGGAGTCACGTTTCAACAAAATTACTGAATTTGCTGTCAGAGTTTGACATGGGCCACTGAATGGAACAATAATACTTGTAATTAATAAATATATTTTGAACGAAGACTTGAGATTTCCTCAAAATTTTGCCCGATGTTAAGCATTCACATAAACCGTATTGATGCGTTACACACATCTTACTTACGGCTAGTTTCAGCATCGTAATAATTTGGCAATTCAAAGGAAAAGGTTTGAAACTCTGCCGATGCAGTAACTGCACAATCGTGTTTAGGACCAGCAGCGTTGCTTTTACATTCTACGAAACAGAAAAACAAGTAAAGCAATCACTATATGCACCTGCCAAGTTTGTTTGATTTTTCCTCTGGATTCGCCAAACGAATTCGGGTACGGAAGCTCTTGCTCGACGAAGCGCTTGCTCGATGAAACGCTTGCTCGACGAAGCTCTTGCTCGACGAAGCGCTTGCTCGACGAAGGGAATGCGCCAGCGAAGCCTCCAGAAGGCACGCCGGGGAGCGGCGCCCTCCCCCGGGCATCGTCCTATGCAATCTACTGAAGAGGAGCAGAGGCAAACTGAGTTAAAGTTCAAGTGAAAGTAGGAGCAAACGCAGCAGCTGGAACCTCCCTAAAGCACAAAGTTGGCGTCTCGCCCACCATTACTCGGAGAAAAGATACCTGAAGAGCGATTTCAGAGGATGAGTCTAGGCCAATCTTTTTCGTAGCGTGTGCGCAACTTAAACCAGTCCAATTTTCTCTATTATCTTTTCACTATTACGGCATGTAACCCTGCGTTTATTCTTAACACTATATTTTAAATAGTTCCGATGCCATCTACAGGCCATCTACAGAAATTTAAATCTAGGTTACTACGTTGATAGCCAGTAGAAAAACACTTGTCAAAGTTTCGTGTCTAAGCTACAAGATCATACATATAGTACCTACCCTCACTTACAGAGTACTTTATACAAAGAAAATTAAAAACGGGGAATAAACAGGTAATTAAATTAAAGCAGTTAATATTTCTGTTTTGCGCAACCTGCAATAAAATCACCCTAAGACATTGGAATTGCAAGACATCCACTACGCGTGCATTAACACGTCGAGGCGAGCTGGAGTTGCAGGCAATGTAGTTCCGTCGTAATCAAGGATGTCGCTCGACATAGCACGCCGTTAAAGTGTTTGTATGTTCAACAAAAACGCCGACTTGGATGGATAAAGAAAAAATCCCGCATCTTATCGTTAAGCCGTTTTAAAAATTTTTTATTCGTTTTTTTTTTTTTGCCAGCAGAAAACGAGAAATTGCGCTATGTAATATTTTAGGGTATTTCTAACGGGCCGATTTCGGAATCGAACCCATTGGCTGCTGAACCGTACGGTCGCGTGTCAATAGGAAGAAACTATATTTAGCAGCTCTGATCCAGTAGATATGCGACGATTTTGGATTAAATTGTGCTACAAGTATCAAATTTTGCACAATAATATTTCTTGACACCCTTAAGAGATATAGATATAAAGACATATAAAGAAATAACGGAATGGGTTTTTTTATTCATTTTTCGAAAATGGTGGACCTGTAATTTCTATGTATTCTTTGTGTCTTTATTTTTGGCAAAGGTAGAATCAGACTTGGTGTCTAGATCAGTGTTTCCACTTTTGGAAGAAATGCGTCATTTTAGGGCGGTCAAAAATTTCACGAAATCTAGCGCGTTTTCGTATATTTTAGGGCGTTACTCACATATTTTAGGGCGATCCAGCTCGAACAAATGGAAATTTACAAAATATTCTTTCAAGTCACCTCAGAGTTGAACAGACTTCGTAGCAAGCTGGTTCCAAATCCGTCTCATTTATTTTGACATGGTCACATAAAGAGTTTAGAAAACCGTAAGACCGGAAGGTGCGTGCAAATTTTTCATCCTAATTTCCGACGTTCTGTGGTATACCGATTCCGAATATAAACAAACTCTATTTCACTATGCGGCGACTGAAAAAGTTAACGTAAACCGCAAAATTGTTAAGCGTGACCAAGTCAAATCAGTGAAACATAACATGGTTGCATTTAACTTTGCAATGCTCAACGAATTGTATCATTGCAAAAGAACAATGAAACTGAAAGAGAAGGGCATCAGGGACGGTGCGGTCCTCACTAATCCAAGTCTTTCAAAATTATTATTGTATGGAAAACACTAATACATCACAGATACAATTCTTTTAACTTCCGAGAAAGCAATACGAAAACGCAACTACGAATAAAATAAGGACATCAGAGACGGTAAATTGGTCGCACGGTAACGGCGGTAGACGATATTGTTGATGTCGCAGCGTTGCGTGGGATGCGTCATAACTAACTCGTAAGTAATTGGCTCAGATAATTGCTCTAAGCTTGTCACCTATTATAAGAAACTAGTGGCCCGGACCGTCATTATAAATGACGGTAGAAAATTAGCACCTCAGGAAAACCCCCTCTGTCTCCTGTGCTTATTACTGTTCAGAGGCTTCTTTAATGAAAATTCAGCATTCTGCCTGGAGCGCCCAACTGCGACCCCCGTATCCAAGATACCGTCTTCGGCACCTGAACATGTCCAGACACGAACATGCTGGCGAGCTCAGGTCACTCAGCTGGAACGCTCAAGTGCGACCCCCGTATCCAAGATACCGTCATCGGCACCTGAATTTTCTCCTATCTTATTCCCATAGAGCTTGACAGGGAAGATATAAATATATAAATAAAAACACGACGTGAATTATTACATAGTCCTGATGACATGGGTGAGCTACCGACAGATAAATCCACATGTATGTGTAAAAATGCCTCCTTTCTAAGGTTAGGCACTGCTAACCTTAGGAACAGGTTCTGCTAATGACGCCACAGCTTTGGAGGTAAATATTTTAAGGGCAAACGACCATCGAGTGCTTGCAACTGGAAAAACGTAAATAATTATTGAAAATTAACATAACTTTATCAATAATATCACTGTCTCACACACCAAATGGAAGGCTAATTAGAGATCTTGTACTGTAACGCTTTAATTATACCTAAAGAGTGACGTTACTGCAATACAGGCAGGTAGACATGTTAGCCATCCAAACGCGTATATGCACCTTTTTCATGGTTTTCTATCCAAAAATTTTCTTCGAAGGGCTTATTTAAGGTGTACCCTGGAAACAAATATCTATCTGCATAATATTAAAGCTTGTGAAAATAGTTCCCGTGTATATTAACTAATATGTAATTGATAGCCGGCAATATATAGCACCTAATATTCCACAAACTCACAATTGCTAACAGGGTGCTCGTGATCGCAGGGATTCTGGTCAAGAGTGTAGCTACAAAAAGATACCCTAAATATATATTACATAAAGTAAAGTATATGATGTACAATGTAATATTGCTGGTGAAATATATAATGCCAATCAAGCGCGCTGACAAACGAGTGCGAATGGACGTTGCAAATCGCAGGTTACTCGTATCGTCACCACCACAATATACTATAACCGCGTGAGCAAAAAATGTCAGGTGCATTACGCTCCTCAAATAGAAAAATAAAACTGTTTAATAGGTAATTTCTATCATAATTCCAGGCCTATCTTGTTACAAATTAGTTTCAAAGTAAATGGTACCGTTCAACGTTTAAAAACCACATGAACCTCTTCTCTGAGGTAGCTACATTTAAATTATAGCTCTAAAGCGACACTAGCGCCATTCCGCTGATGCGGCCATTCTGTAAACCAAAGCGACAGGAACAAAACTGCCAAAAGAGTTTCCTCTCTTGTATATACGAAGTTCTTTGGCCACACTACGGTTGACAGGAAGACTAGTTCGTAACTGAAATCACCCCCATTCCTTTAATTCTAGATTGCAAGGACTGGTAGAATATGGACAACTTAGTTAAAACTTTAGACCAGAAAACTTAAATATCTAGTGTTTTTAGGCTTAAATAACTAGGTTAAATTTAAATGGGAAGCTCCTATAGTGTACTTTATGAACGCGCTTGTCACTTTGTTACGGTATAAGTTGTGAACGTTGAGAGCGTGTTGGGAATACATATAAAAAACAAGTTTTAATTTAACAAAGACATATGATAAATCAAAGATAATTAACGAGGAACTTACAAGATATAAAAAAAAAGAATGAGACATGGACGAGCTGACAATTGAGCTATTGTCCCCTTATTAGCTCATGTGATAATGGTGTAGTCTGACAGCTCCATTAATATTTATCATTTAAATTAGGCGCCTATCCTATTCAGTTCAGTTAATTTGTGATTAATTTGCACACTAAATAATAGTTACACACATGGAATACAAAATCCCAACGCCGCACCAACAACGCTCACTACCGAACATTAGGAGGACAGCCAACCTCCGACATTGAATAAATGATCTTAAATTTAACATGCACATGGCAAACAACGGTGTCTCACCTGGAAGATGGCAGCGACGAGCCTATTTAGCAGGGAAATCAAAGGCATGATCAAATCTACCTATTACTCTTAAAATCATTGAACATTTACGCAGAAACCTAAACCACAATGTAAACTATTTAAATCGGTCTCAGACAAAAGTCGGGCACTCCTCGAAATTCTTTTAACCTTCACAATTTGCGTACATATGCATTAAATACAATGTCAGTACAGAACTTTATAACATCTGTGGTGATGTCCCTTTGATGCGGCTTCAGTTTACATTCATAAGAAGTGACGACAGACTCATAAAAGCGAGATTGGAAGTTGTGCACACAGCTTGAATGTGCAGCTAGGTGCCAAGGCGCAGACAGTGCAGAAATTCTAGTTGACGTCTATGCACGGTGAGTACACTTCTGAGTATGCTGGTGGTGATTGTGTATACTTGTCGTTAATGAGAGAAAGAGAGCCCGCCCTCCGCATCTCCAAATTTTAATGAGCTTTAGTTTTGTTCGCCTTCACAGCTGCTGCTGCGGCCCGCCTTCATTACAGAGGTAGAAGTACCGCCGCGTGGGTTTGGCACTTTATTTAAAACTTATACCCGTGCTCTACAGAGGTTGATTCGTGTAATCAACTAATTTAATCGACTCACACTAAGTAACCATAACTGGAGCTTCTCAACAGTTCCCACGTTGACTTTGTTATAGCTGTATATTGATCCCGGCTAGTACAATTAGCATGGAGAGGTATCACCTAATTTACGAGTTCATTTGAGAGTATACATTATTTTTTAGTAACTAGTGGCTAGCGGGTACACATGTGAATACTGACACCCCTCAGCAAACAAGAGACGGGACACCTACTCGATACGGCACGTCACTATAAACTGAGGTTCACAGCCCCCTTCCCTCTTTCTGGAATGTCTCGTTGTTTACATGAACAGAGTTGCCGCCGCTCTGGTATAGAAGCCCCTTTGTGCTCTACGTCTCGGAGCTAACGGATTTACACACCTTCCACCTCTTTCGCTGGGCCTAACATACAGTCTGCTTATTTCAGTCTACTATTACACGTACTAGTTATTCTTAAATATCCGTGCACACCCAGCTGTATAATTAGTATTTAAAGTAGCACTCTTATTATTGCCCAATCACCGTCGAAAAAAAACGCTGCTTTAATTTGTATATATAATAGACATTCAATCATAGTGTAATTAGCTTCGCAACTTAATTCATAACAACTTGTATTAACGCCCTTGTAAGCAATAAATGCACTCCCTCTCTTTCTTGCTTAAAATAAAGCTTACTTACAATTTAGGGCGTAATGGATCATTTTAGGGTGGTTTTTGTGTTAGATTTGGGGCGAAAAAAATTTGCAGCCGCGGAAACCCTGGTCTAGATGTACATTTTTGCCCCCAAAATATTCAATAAAAACATTATAAGAGTTTCAACGTGCTTGGTTTTAAAATATTGAGGGCTAAAGCCTTTAATAAGAAAATTCCTCATTAAGCTCTGCAAATACGTGATGCATGACGAGACAAAAGTTTTTGTATTTATTTTCCCCAGTTGTTGTCACTGTTTTAACAGTGTTCTTAATAGACCGGTCTGCAGTGTCTTTAATTCGTAGGATTGCAAGGTCAACATTGTGCCCTAGCAATGGCTGCCCATAGTCCTCAATTACCAGTACAAGAGCATGTACGTCTTAGGTAAAAGCAGCTTTTTGACCTTTCTCCATTTCATGGCACTCTTAAATCGTTTGAGTATTGTGCGCTATTCAGTGTCTAGTGTCCCTTCAATCTCCTGCACGAGTCTTGCATTCTTAGGTCCTCCTGCTGTCCGTCTTCGCAAAGCAACTGGATTTAGAGCTATACCCACTGCACTACCTTCGCCTTTCACAAAAGCAGTGTTTTATTCACGTGCCTGGTAAACTGGGATTCGAGAAAAGCCAGTTTTGTTCACAACAAAATTTATGCCTTTTCCCAAACTCAGCTGCAACCTCTCAAAATGTACTAAGTGGAAGCTTTCTATATCTCTTATGTATATAGACCGCCCTCAGCATCGTTTTGGTGGTCAAGGGAAGGAACCAGGGTACCAGTTCGTCCAAGAGTTGAAAGTAGGGTTCAAAAATCCCTCACGGAAAGCCTTCACCAATATCAACAGCAAAACCTCTGATGAGAGGACAATCCACCAAAAGTGAAAAATTGAAAAGGCAGTTTTTTCGGAGCCCTTGTGCTCTATTGCAAGGGAGAGGCTCATCTCATTCAGGCAAAATGCATGGTGCAGAACGGTGCATGGGGCACAAAACTTGATGCTTTACAACCTTCAAGCTTAATCTTGGTTTGACATTTCTTTAATCTTTCATCCCACTTTGGTAGCCCTACATAAGTGCTAGTTTCCCCATCGTTTTTTTTTCAGAAAAATAATAAAAAGTAGGAGGCACTTGGATACTTTTGTGAAAAAATATGATATTTGTGTTTTTACCTTTAGGATATATTCGATTCACACAATCAACCTACGCAGAAAACAATTTTCTCAGTCGAAAGAGTATTGTATTAAGCGGAAAACATGATAGGTTATTTTTTCTTTTTCAACTACAACCGTACACTCCTCGAACCAGTCCTACACCTACATCCCCTGGACGAACCAGTGTGTGTGAGGTTCCTGTAGAGGATGCGATCAGGTTGACTTGAGTTTATTACCTTTGCTGGTTTTCTACTGTAATATAACTAGGCAAACCCAAGCGCCTCCCTTTCTTTTTAAGGAACTAAAAAATTTTCGATTTTTAAAGTTTTCCCAACATTTTTGCAAATATCTACAATGGGGTCCACATTGATCTACAGTTATTTTTTTAATTAGTTCAGTAGCCGCTCCATGAAAAAATTCTAAAATATACGATTATTATTTACAAGTGTTTTGAATTTTTGACTCCACCATCGTAACTACCAACTCCAGTTAACCCTATATTATGTATTACATATCCAACTTTATCGAAGTCAATCCTTTTCACCTTCACTAAAGTTTGGAAAAATATTCTTTTTCCCCTTGAAAAAATGTAAGGGAGTTGGAATATTTTTCATTTTTGAGTGGGTCCCCTAAGAGTATGTACACAAGATCATGAAAATTTTTCAAATTTTTCATGTACTCGCGTAACAAATATTTTAAATTTTTTTTTACCATTTTCCAGTTTTTGAATTTTCCAATTTTTGATCACTCAATCATAATTTGCTCGTTAAGCTACCACTCTTTGATGTACGGAATGCCTCATTTCAAAAACTTATAAAATGAAAAATAAATTCAAACATTTTGAAAGCCTTTCTTCCATAAACCTACTACCTATTTTTTTTTTTTTTTTTAATTGCGTTTCTTTATAGCCTTCAAGCATCCGTTTTGTAATCCAATATCCGCGCCGAAAATATTATTTCAAACTTAAAAAAAACATCTATTTTTAAATTTTTATCTTAAACCTTAAGCCAACCGTCTGCGTGTTAGTTTCTGTTGCCCTTTGCGGGTATTTACATAGAAATCGCATGCATGCTTCGAAGCGTTCTATGTAAATCTTTCAAAAAATTATACAACACATGTTTTGCGCAATTGCACTGCCTTTTACCGCTGTTTCTACATTGTTTATAATCAACAAGTCAACCTTGCCCCTGTTTCTTGGCTTATCTGGGTACTTTTCGTGTTTTCAAGGCGGTGCGTTGAGTTGATAGAAGCAGCTGCGGCGAACGCGTGAGACTGAAGGATGAAGCATGTCCCTTTTTCTTAACATATTGCGTCATTCAACTAAATTCCGTAAACAAAGCCTATAAATACTGAATTTATTCTATATGGCGTTCAGAAATCCTGAGCAAATAGATACATACGGCTTTCGTCATCACATTAGGGATCAGAATCACTATAATCCAGCATAATACTAGAAAATAAGAAAATGTGAGAATACGGACGCCATCTTTGTTTTGCTAGACCAACTGATTGCTCTGTGCTGATATCTCTTCTATCAGTTCATCAGGCTATAAATATTTTGGAAACAGGTTGTTGTTCCTTAAATCAGGCAATAAGATTCTAGAATACGAATTTGATTTCAAATAAACACAAAATATAAATAAAAACGTTAAGAAACGATGTCCTAACTGTTCACGCGGCATCATTCATTTGGGCGAGAGACGCTTCTACGTGCAGACTGCGACAGAAAAAGTTGACGCACAGCTCGTGTTCGTTCACTTGACTGAACACGTTGAGTTCGATGACGTGTGAACTCGGCCTAACACGGGTCATTTACGCCAAGCTAATCAACATTTTTGTGAGTGTGAAGTGGCGACCAACATGAAATTCCTTAAGTGCAAGCTTATTACGATTTGTTTCATGAATGCCTGAAAACCTTAGAGCACGTATGTACTTAAGATATGAAAATGTACTTAAGTCGTTTGTCAGCTGCATTAAAAATATTTTTGTTAGCATAGGGAAGTTATTTATATTATTGTTTCTGGTTCAGTTATCAGATGCGTCGACCAGAAAGCTCTTCGTTCGTATGACATTGAAGGAACCAATCACAAGCATCGCTATTGGCAAAGCTTGCATGTGGTCCATCAGAGATTGGCGGATAACACGTGGGCCTATAAGATTGCTCATAGGTACCTACTCAAGCTGGACCAAACATACCCTAACTTATTGTTAGCTAGCCTAATCTAGCCTATTTTAATCCAGCTTAACCTAAATTAATCAATACCTTGCTTAACCTCACCGTACCCTAACTTTAAGATAGACAACATACTATACAGGGCCACAATTTTGTAAATCCTCTCAGCGAAATGTGATTACCGTATTGTCATTGCGATGTTTCACCTGTAATGTGTATCTTACATGTTATCCTAACTTGACATAGTGCGTGCAGAAACATCTATGCAATCGTTTTCAAATTTGAACTACGTACGCCTGAATGTGTAGATGGCTGCTAGTATTACCATTTTTCAGTGTGTTGTAATTCGAGGTCTAATAGCTAGAGCCACTTTTTCAGTTTAATGTATATTACTCAAAATAAATATACATCTGCAGTTAGAAATCCAAATTACGTGACACCGTGTAAAAAATATGTATATATATATACATAGCCGATAACTTACAAGTATGGTTGGTAGTCAGTGTAAGCTTTCTAGCATTTTGTAACAAAGATGATACTGAATGAAACTAGCAAGAGCTATAATTTACGAGTTACCTTCTAAAGTGACCTATAAGACTCGTGATTGATACTCGAGAGAATTCTAGCTGTCATGAATAAATACATTGCCGCTGAATTTAGTTTCGATTGCTGAGTAAAAATATTAATAAAAATTGTGAACTGATCGTCATTTGGCATTTCAAACTTCTGAACCTCAGGCTATTTTGGTTTTATCGAAGCCTTCACATTTCAATGACTTAATATCCTCGAGATACCGGTTTTTTTTTTGCTGTCATTGTAAGTCTTTAGTTATATCACAATTTTTTACACTTCTAAAACATTTGTATTTTAGAAACCCTGTAGCTCTGAAGGTTTTGGTGTAACCATTGCGATGGTTTTATCAGAGCTTTGGTATTTTTTCTAGATACTTTAAAGTCACGGTAGCACCTAAGACTTCGGCAATATCGAAGCATTGGTATTTTTCAAACCTCTGCATTTTCCTCATAACGAGTGATTAGTCAAAACCTGGGTATTTCAGGACCTTTGTATGTTTAGGTTCACAGTATCAGCATGGGGATTTCATCAAAACCTTTGTTTCATCATCGTCATTATATATATATATATATATATATATATATATATATATATATATATATATATATATATATGAAAATTTTGCTTGATTCAATAAAATGAGGCAAAAGTGTTANTATATATATATATATATATATATATATATATATATATATATATATATATATATATATATATATGAAAATTTTGCTTGATTCAATAAAATGAGGCAAAAGTGTTAAGGAAACTACAACATTCAAAATACAGTATACGGAACTACTTTAAATCTCAAAGTTTCTTTACGCGGCCGGTATTATCAGAGAATTGGTATTTTTAGGTCAGTTGTACCATCACGGCGTCCGTATGACACAGTCTTGGCACATTCAAGGCATTGGTGTTGTCACAGCTTTATAATGTTCAAGACTTGATAATTTCAAGATGTGAACTATCTCAAAATTTGAGTACTTCCAGTCTTCGAAGCTTTGTTGTCTTCAGAGAGGCAATTGTTCTACGAAAACCAGAACGCCTCGTGGCGTAAGACCATCACCCGTGGGGGCGGAGGGGTTAATTCAACGAAGTCAATTTTGAGTGCCAGCTAATCCTAGTTGCCATGTCCAACAAGGTTAGGGCAGAGTGCTCCCCCCCTCCCTTGATATCTTCTATTAATAACATAGGAAAAAAATTAGAACGCTTCGCGACGCAAGACGATCTACTGCGGAGGAGGCAAATTAATTTGTCCCGGTGGAGGAAAATTCAATGCCGTCATTTTTTACGGCCAGCTGCGACTAATTTTTTTGGCACGGGTCACATCTAAGTCAACCCACCAAACTCCCTGCCAAAAATTATGAACATTTCTCAACTACTTCAACCACTTCCTGGGTGGACAGAAAAGTATATATACATAAATATTTACAAATAAAAATATATATATATACTTAAATCTTCAACGAAAACATTATTACCTCTCTCATTTCGTTCGCGGGTGATAACAAGCACGCTATCCCGTGCACCGAAGAAAAAATCTACTTATGGCGTGCACGAGCGGCCCATTATAATAGCACACCAACCCAGGCACTCTTTTCAGTGTGCCCTGAATGAACTGAGATGGTACTGATCATACTCGATAGATGCAGTGCATAGTGACATTTTTGGCGTATGAAGCTGAACTATGTTTCTCCCTCTACGTTTTTGTTGTAAGCGGAAAGAAAATACACTTTCCATGGAGCGTGTTCGATTGGCCTCAAAAATTAAACCTTTCAGGCTCGACTTACCCTAATCTTCAAGCAGGTGCCCTGGCTTGATAACGCGAGTTTCAGTTATTGATTTTTAGTTACATGCCGGTGAGTTTTTTATTAACATAGTCTTGCTTTCTACAATCGCGATTAATGTCAGCTCAACGTAATCGGGCTGTTTCTAGCACCTGAAACACGATTCAAAGTCGAGAAGCTAAAGTTAATAACGGAATTTCCGGACAAGCCAAGACAAATAGAGTTGGTTTAAATCGACATTGAGGGTTCCATCGAACACGACCTTGGATTTCCTGAGCCGATGATTGCACAGAGGAGTAGACAGTCGTGTATATATATAATCTCAATATAATTAACCAACACTTTTTCATTTTCTTCTGTACAGTATATAAGCTTGGAGTTTGTTTCTGAATCTATTTTCAATCGCTTTAATTTGTAGCAACTTTCGTGTTTCGGTGTGTAACTTCTCGTAAAATAAGAACTTATTTGCTAATTAGTCGTACTCTACGGCTTTCCAAAGTTCTACATTAACGATACCGTCAGAGCGGTGAGGCATCAATAATTCTGTAATTCTCCCTCACGTGTATAATAATTTTCTGATCCCAACACTTATATTTTTCCTATTCATGAATGCTTAAGTGCGACCTAACTCGATCGAAGAGATAAAGGGTAACTGATTTCTATTCTACATGCATCAAATTAAAGAAAATGAAGAAATGTATTTTGTTGCACTGAACTTTCTGACATTTTTAAGGTTACAAATTGCTGGTAAACTACAGCAAAGCCGAGCCTGCAAGGTGAGTTACATAATTACGTAATATATGTTGTCATTCTTATTCTATTTTATTTTATTCTAAGTAATTGAAGAATATTACACTATGAAATGCATTGCCCCCGAACAAGCACGCATTTCCGTGCAGAAAATGTGTGCTCTAACGTGCTTGTAGTCTCCTACAGCAAAAAAAAACCTTCGGATTTCGTACTGTACGAGCAAGCGAAGGTAGGTACTTCCTATATCAAGCGAAGGTAGGTACTTCCTATATAGCTAATAGATAAGTATCTGTGCGCGATATATACGTGCTGGTTTGAAGACACATTTTTTACATAGAATGCAGTAGCTATATTTTACACCAAAAACAATATTCTACAGCATGCCTTGTTAATGGTTTGCCTTTCGATTTCAGAGAAGAACTTTCAATAGTAATTTTGATAAGCCTAATTATAATTTAAAAATCTCGGTGACTCGATCATGATCCATTATGATAAAAAACAGATCATATCCGTCGGCAACTCCTTCTCGATGACAGTTCATCTGTTTCGCCTTAATTATAGGAAAGCAAGACGAACAATAAACTATTTTACAGCTCCTAAAACTCTGTATTAGATATATACATTCTTACAGCTGCCAGAGGGCCATTGCACCGTCCTCGATTATATTCAAATCTACGTCTGCAAGAAAAAAAAATCCAGAAATAATAGCCCTTAAAATAGCATTCGTAGACGAATCTATACAGTAAGAAAATTTTTATCCCGAAGCCAACACGCCTTCCCGTGCACCTACAGAAAATACCTGACATGGTGTGCGTGTGTCGAAAGGGTCAACACGTCGAAAACGACGTTTTGCGTCTTGGAATAGCATGGCAAGGCAACCAATTCCTTCACTGCACGCCAATCCGTTCTTTCTTTTTTTTAATACACGTTGTCTGTGTTGGTGCTTATGTATCTCGCCTCACAGAGACAATAATTAACGTAAATTATAGGTTTAGATTAAGGGAATTAAATAGCATTCCTTTAGGATAAGGAATATTTCATCACGGAAATTGATTTGCTTGCAGAGGATTTTGAGTTCGATCGTGCCAAAAAAGTCTGAAATGTTGTAGTTGAGTGCAGAGGAAGATGGCAACTGTGTCATGCAAATAATTTTTCTACGTTTTCGCATGTTTTTCCAAACGAAAGTACGCGATATGTCGCTTAGGCAAGTGGAATGGGCCAAAATTCCACTTTGAGGGTTATGAAAAGGATTTCTCGAACCCTCAAATTCAGGCGGCTGTGTGTTCCACGATTCCGCGGCCACAATACACATATTCTAGCACAACACGATGCAAAAAAGTGCAGCTCGCTCGTCGTTCCTGCTACCGTATCTACCAGGAAGCAAAGAGCGGAACGAGAGGACTCACGAAAAATTAGTATCAAAAAGTGACGTCATCAATGACGTCACTTCAATGAAGCTAGGGCTGAGCAGCCTATGGCTATTTTACCTAATTTCGCCTGAAAAATCGCCTTAATTTGCGAATTTCATCTCTTTAGCGTATAAATGAATTAAGAGAATATATACTAATTGAGCATTAAACAATTATCTATAGAAAATTGCAGTGCATGCTAGTGGAAATTTTCACATCACTAGCGCCGAAATCTGGTCCCCTTTGGCGACCTGATTTAACTTCTTTTTTCAACTAAAGCCTTATTTACACTGCATATTCAATTCACAGTGTTCTTCACAGAACATATTTATTCCTTACCAACAAATATAAGCAGCGTTATAGCCAATTCTGTACGCGAGAGAAACCACAGTAACAGTTAGCCTATTGTTCGAACTTTCTGTGCTTGACGACAACATTTTACGTACTTTGCAGCTCAAGTAGCTGGCCAGTCTTGAACGGGAGATTAAATGAACTAAATTGAAAAAATACGGTGATACGTTTTAGAAAACAACCTGTGAAGGCCTGAGGTCCCACACACAAATACGTCGACTCGTCGATGTGATGTAAATTCGCTATGTGCGGTCACGGTTAAGTTTCATTTTAGCCCTATTGAGTCCTCCCAGGAAGCAAAGAATGCAACGGGAGGACTCATTTGGACTAAAATAAAACTTAACCGTGACCGCATGTAACAAATTTACATCACTTCGACGAGTCGAAGTATTTGAGTGTGGGACCTCAGGCCTTCGTAGGTTGTTTCCTTAAGGATATCACCGTATTTTTCTCGATTCAGTTCATTTAATCTCTCACTCATGACTGGCTAGCTGCTTGAGCTGCAAAATACCGTAAAATGTTGTCGTAAAGTAAGAGAGTTCGAGCAATAGGCTGTTACTCTGGCTTCCCTCGTGTACATAATTGGCTATAATGGTGCTTATATTTTTTGGTAAAGAATAAATATGTACTGTGAAGAGAACTGTGATATGAAAATGAAGTTAAAATAAGGCTTCAATTGAAAAAAGTTAAACCAGGTCGCCAAACGGGACCAAGTTTTTGCGCTAGTGCTGAAAAAGTTTCCACCAGCATGCACTGCAATTTTGTGTAGATAATTGATTGTTGCTAAATTAGGATACATTCTCTAAATTTATTTATGCGTTAAAGAGATGAAATTCGCAATTTAAGACGATTTTTCTGGCAAAATTACGCAAAATACTCATAGGCTGCTAAGCCATAGACTCGTCGATGATGACGTCACTTTTTGGTGCTAATTTCTCGTGAGTCCTCCCGTTAAGCTCTTTGCTTCCTGAGTCCTCCCGTTGTATTCTTTGCTTCCTGGTAACTAGAGTATGCTACCAACTTTTGAAATTCATCGAGACGAGTCGCAAGCCATGTGGTCGTACAGTGTGACCCCTACATTGGCTCAACTTGTTGTGATTTAAAAAAAAACACGAGCCTGCAAGATTAAATTCAATCAAGCGTGTTCCACTTCGAAATTAAAATTGCTCAGTCTTGGTGTTCTGAGGTTGTGAGCTCAGTCTTGGTGTTCTGAGGTTGTGAGCTCAGTCTTGGTGTTCTGAGGCTGTGAGCTCAGTCTTGGTGTTCTGAGGTTGTGAGCTCAGTCTTGGTGTTCTGAGGTTGTGAGCTTAGTCTTGGTGTTCTGAGGTTGTGAGCTCAGTCTTGGTGTTCTGAGGTTGTGAGCTCAGTCTTGGTGTTCTGAGGCTGTGAGCTCAGTCTTGGTGTTCTGAGGTTGTGAGCTCAGTTTTGGTGTTCTGAGGTTGTGAGCTCAGTCTTGGTGTACTGAGGTTGTGAGCTCAGTCTTGGAGGCTGAGCCAATGAAGGCCGCAGTGCCTTCACGAGTGTACTTAGTGCTTTGAAAGCACGAGCTTGGTGTGTACGAGTACATTTGCACTGCAGGCGATTGGTGAAGCCGTGCTACGGTTGCACTCTAGATTTCGAGATAGTTGACCAAAACCCGTAATACTCCTTATAAAGTACATTCATTAATTAACCGTAGAATTTCCACGGGTCTAGCTAGTTCATTTTAAGTTACAAGAACGATGATATCAAATATTTCCAGCGATTACACAAATTCGAGAAGCATATATACTTTGTGAATAATAAAACACAGTCTCGACGTACAGTTCAAATTCTCTTTCCCACTCTGCCTGGCACAACTTCCATTGCAATTTCAGAATTAGCAATGATTTGGATTGTGACATCTTTGTTAATTATAGTAATACTAGTATATTAGTAGCATATTTAATTTAGAGCATGCCGAAACTGCCCCTATTCACATTATTCTCAAAGTTCTGAGTATACAATCGATGACGACAATATATTGACAGATAACTCTTAGGTTTTACATAGAACTGTAATGGAATCTCTTTCCTTCAGTATCATAAAGCATATACTGTTAAATATATTGGGCAGGATTCATTTCTCAACTGTGAATCCAATACGTTCTGCATTGCCCGCTTAACCGCTGTTCAATTTTTAAATGTAACTCTACCGTTGATTCACTTCTCCTCGCTGTGCTTAATTGACGATTTAACCAATTATTATGTTATTTCTACGGAAATAACAATAACAACAAGAAGAATCATTTATTATCTCGCAAAGAGTGGAGACACTTAACGAGGTTTTCTTTAGCCCTAATTCTAGAATTCTGAAGAACTTGTAGCATGAAGAACAAGAAAAGCAGCCTGTGATGAGAGTCAATTGGGATTCCTCGCCGTACTGCACCTCGCCTATCTGTGCTGGAATGCTCCATGCAGTACAAATCCATAGCGTAGCGTCCTGGAATCGATCCCGGGCCTCCCTTGCTATGGTACGATGCCGAGTCGCTGTCACTTCACCACCGAGAGAAATGTTTAATCAAAATATATAAGAATTGAATCTTTGGTGTCCAAAAAGACCGTTCTGCCTCGTTTCAAGCAATGCCATTACTACGAAAGGTTTTGTTACAGACTGCTAGCGCCTGACAAGCTTGGCTGTATTGCGAACGTGTATTTAACGGCATCAGTACGCATTAATAGCAGCGAACCAGCACAAAGCAAAGCAGTTGTGTTTTCTCCGGGTGATGGTGTATGCCCTGCAGGGCTGTGCGTGACTGGACGAATTAATTTATTTAGACGGTCCCAGATTGCTTTATCCGGGTGATGGTGTAACATAACTTACTATGACGGAGAAGATTGTAACTTTATGTATAGACTGCGTTCATTGTGGCTGTTATCGTTGCATGCATCACGCTTATTAATTTCACTGATAAGTTTTCATTAGGATTGCATTACTAATACCCGCGCTATAGCAGCAGTATTCTCTGCTTATACCCGGGCGCTCAACATGCACGTTTTCAACTCGAGAACTTCGTGGTGTCTTGGCGAGAGAAATTTCAGTGTTGCAGGCCGAGATACAGGGTGACCAGCCGCCCATAAGTTGCAGGACGAGATGCAGGGTGACCAGCCGCCCATAAGTTGCAGGA
>LQNS02276769.1:7929425-7945164 GCA_001587735.2 Parhyale hawaiensis
CCCATAAGTTGCAGGACGAGATGCAGGGTGACCTGCCGCTCATAAGTTGCAGGACGAGGTACAGGGTGAACTGCAGCTCATAAGTTGAGCATCCGATTGTTTAGCTAGTACGTAACATTATTCGTCTGTCTCCAGAGTCGGAAGGTTTTCAGCCTTATACAATTGCACCTTACTTGCTAAGGCGGGTCCAATACAGGACGACAAAAAGGCTTACGAACTAAGTAGCAGATCTATGGCGCTATCATACAACATAGCTTACAATCTAACATATGGCTCTATTACAGCCGCCTACCACCACTCCCAGCAGAAGGGGAAGTCTAAAGAACATACCTAACCTTACAACTTAACTTTATCAGCATAAACTTCGGGGCAGATGCAACATTCCTTGCGGAAAAGTCATTCGCGAAGCTCTGGAGCCGTGGAGCCTAAGATAGTTTGACAAGGCTAGGGTTCGCCCAATTATCCTCATGGAGACAATCTGGTAAGAGGTTCTGCACAAGTTGCGGTTCCATGGCACTATAAGCCCGCCACCACACCGGCGAGACAAATTTCTTGCACGACAAAATGTAACGGAGGGTACAGCAGTCTGCTGCCCCCCCCCCCCCCCCCCCCCTGCAACTGCGATGCCTCGCGACACCCGTAAAAATTGTATTGCATCGCTTGTTGCTTTCTGTTGGGCCCCGGCCTTATGCTACACATCTTTTAATTATACATATGCTCGTTTATACCTACAGTCTCTACAAACCCCTCTCACAGCAATAGGTAAACACGTAGGCTTACTGTGAATTAGTCAATGAATCGTCCCAGTAAATCAAAGAATAGAAGAAGTAGTGTTAAGTACCATAGCATACAATTTATACATTTTGTTCAATGTTGCATATGGCGGTACAGTTCGAAAACAGGAGACAGACAAGTCAATCGTCTTGGTATCGAGAGAGCTCTCAGTTGGGAGAAGATCAGGTAAATAAATTTATGTAGAATTTGTTAGCTCGAAGTTTGTAATACATTTCTTTTAGCAAACACCACCTGAATTCGTAAGTTTAGACAGCTGAATGCAACTACCAAGTGGGTTTGACTGCGCTTTTTTTCCTGATCATTCATTAGGGCGTCCGCCATCGCTGCATTTTATGGCAGTTGGTGCTTAAGGCCGCTAAATTATATATTTGTCTTCACAATCTTCACAATTTTTTGTAGTGAGTTTGGTGGGTTGACCTAGATGTGACCCATGCCAAAAAATTAGGCCTAGCTTCTCATCAAAAATGACGGCGTTGAATTTTCTCCACGGTGGCGAATTTGCCTCCACCGCGGCAGATCGTCTCACTATACGAGGCTTTCTATTTTTGTCCTATATTATTATTCAAGAGCTAATCCCAAGGATTGGGGCTGTGCGCTCAACTCGTTCATCATAAATGACTTCGTTGAACTTGCCCCTACTGCGGGTGATGGTCGTAAGCCACAAGGCGTTCCAGTTACAACTGCATTAGTTTAACAGTTTCTGAGAGTGTTGTAAACATTCTGCTTTGAAGGGGCCAATTTTGAGCGAGATTCGAACAGAGGTTTTAAGCTCTCCGTACTCTAGGTTGATCATTCCATAGGAAAGCTCCGTACATAGAAAGCGCTTTTTCACAAGTTGGCACGTCGATATGTAGTCGGTAGATTGTCTGTCGAGCTCATATCGTGGCGAGGAAATTAGACAGTATCTATATACAACGTATGAGATAGATACTTCGCCTCATAAGTTTCAATTTTCATTCTATAAAAGCCATTCCGGTTTTTTTCTTTTTTTTCTAAGAAGAGGACCAGCGGGGTCACGCTTCCAAAATCTGCCAGCTAGAACTGTAATATGCTTTAGCCCGGCACCCCTCACCAGCGACGAAAATTATTTCTACCGTCAAAAGGATTGTGCTTCTGCCGGCGTTTGTCGTTCTGTTTGTCTCTCAGCAACATAAGTTAAAAAGTTACGGATGGATTTTCTTAAAATTTACGAGAACTTATATACACTGAGAGAAATTTTGTCCCAAAACCGAAACACGCAAGTTCATCATAATGCACATTAACTAACTCCACTGTAATTATAGTACGTAATAATCACGTATTATCTTGCATATAGTAATTACACCAAACGAGTTGTTCATTTTGCCTTAATTGCAGAACTTAACAATTCAAATATTGAAGGAAAGAAGAAGCAAGCGCTGTGAGTGTCCGTGAATCGAAGTCAGGCTGGGGAATATTTTTCATTCCATTGCAAAACGGACTTCATGTCCAATATTGCTCACTACCAGTGACATATCGTATATATCGTCAAAATTTTAGAATACTAAGGCATACTGAAATCTATGTCAGGTTTATCCACACTGTATGAATGAATGATTTTTATTGCCATAACAGTAAAGTCAGTTAAAGTGCATCATGATGATCCACTTGCGTGTTTCAGTTTTGGAACAAAAGAGCTTTCAGGGTAGGAATGCCTTGAGAAATAAATGACTAAATTTGGTAATGATCCGCTTGTGTGTTTGTCTGTTCGTTCTTTGGGTGTTATCTGTTTCAAAATAGCTAAAAAATATCATGGACGGATCTTCATGAACTTCACAAGAACTGCTAAGAATATCATTACAATTTGGTGTTGATCCCAATGAAGTCGTGAATGGTAACTGAACTGTTTCGAAATTTTCGTTAGCAGTGCGTAGCTTGGCAGCGACCTGCGCTCTCGGAGTGCTGAAGTTAGAAGAATCCTGACCCTCCGTAGCCCCAGTCCTGCTTGATCATGTCCGCAGCCTTCTCGCCAATCATGTAGGTGGCTGCCATGGTGTTGGCGGTGACGATGTGGGGCATGACGGAAGCGTCCGCCACACGGAGCCCCTCTACGCCACGTACTCTGGGGGAACAGGGAACAATTGGGTTCGCACAGTAAAATTCCTAAGACGTTGAGAGAAATTTGTCTCCGTTTGAAGAGGAATCTCAATTAACCATTTGAGGTTTCTTTAGCTAACACTACACATAGAACGGAAATAATAGCTCTCGCACAAAATTGATCAT
Organism: Parhyale hawaiensis; assembly: GCA_001587735.2. Lineage (NCBI taxonomy): Eukaryota > Metazoa > Arthropoda > Malacostraca > Amphipoda > Hyalidae > Parhyale > Parhyale hawaiensis. Next base: position 7,932,462 of record LQNS02276769.1, read on the forward strand.
ATCTCATTTTTGCGCGATCAAATTCTCATGAAACTTGCAGGGTATTCGTGACATCTTATGGCAACACTGTTGAGTTTGTTTACATTTTGCTCTGTCTCCTGATTGATTGCTTTGCATTATTTTTCTTTTTGAGGGGAACGACAATAATAGTTTCTTGCTATTTTGCGAAAATGAGACGTGGAGGAGCTCTAACTAACGAGGAGAAAGAAATTATTTTTAAAGAAACTGCTAAACGCATTTCTCCTGATGTTATTGCCCGAAAAATAGGACGCCATATTGACGCAGTGACAAGTTTCTTGAAGGACCCTTCGCCAGGGAAAAAAACGATGAAATGCTGGACATTCAAGGACTGTTACTGATTGAGACATGAGAAATGTGGTTCGTTAGCTCTGTAAAAGACCTGGGTAAACAAGTAAATCAATTTTGAAATTGCCTCCTCTGACCTAAGGACATAAAATTATGGGGATGAAATGGGCAGAGAAACACATGAAGATCAACACGAATCATGCTCTTTGCACCGACAAAACCCGGGCAACCCTTGATGGACCTGATAGTTGGAGTAAGGGTTGCGAGCTATCTGGAAGTCAGTGTCATCAACGCGTAAAATGTCAATAACAGAGAGGTGGTGATATGATATGGGCTGGTATCATAGGGGATCGACTTCTATGTCCAGTTAGAGTACCTGATGGCGTGAAAATTACATCTGCATCATATTGTGACGCGTTTAAGGACGCCCAAGTCCCATGGCTTGATGACATACCCCTTTCGTTGCTTTAAAACTTGATTTTCATGCATTTTCGCTCTGCCCGTACTACCACAGCATTTCTGGACTCTTTGGGGTTCCATGGAGAGAAACTGATGGTTTGCCCACCGTACTCACCTGATCTAAACCCAATTGAAAACTTCTGGGCCCTTCTCAAAGGGAAATTAACGCAGATGGAAGGCAGTACAACTCAAAATCTGTCTTTTGGGATGCTGTTGCTGCAGCAGCAAAGGCAGTTCTACCTGCTGCAATAAAAAAACTAACTTGCTGCATGGATTCAAGGATTATTGAAGTTATTAAATGTCTTGAAGGTCATGTTGGCATATAAGACGTTTTTAACAGCCGTTGTAGATTTTCGATTAATGATTTCTTGTTTAATAGAAACTTTTCTCATTTGTGTTGTTCATTTTTGCTCCTTTGGTGATAAAAACAGTGAATATTTTTTTTTTTTTTGTCAAGAAGCTATTACCACCTCTCAGTGAATTTAGTAAAATTTATAAAAAAAAATACATTATATTTCTAGAACCAACGCGATTAGTAGTTTGAAAACTTAGAGACACTATAAGCATCGTAAGTTTACCTTTCTGTGAAATTTTCACTGCAATTTACAGTCGAGATGTAGTCACTTCTGCGATAGAGCTATTATTTCCATTCTAAGTGTATGGAAAATCGCTAAATTATATCATAGTAAACACCGCCAATCAAGTTTTACAGCGGCTATTCTGCTAGTCACTCAATATGAGGCCGGCTATTGCCATGTTACAAACAGAAAGTGCTCTATATGGTCTATGTTGATGGATTTTCGCTGTTTCAGGAAGTCTCCGTTTCAAGAACCTTCCCTGTATTAGTATTGTCTGAGTGAGTAGTTCGGTCACGGAATTTTTCACTCCAAGAACTTGAAACGTTTCGAACTTTGTGCTTTCGTGGGCAGCGGCCTCGACGTGCACTGAATTTTAGATTAAAAACTATTAAAGCACTTAAACAAAAACGTTCACATCTTGGAGAGCTCAATTCTGCACATATATCTAATCTAAATTTAACCTGTTGTCTGCACGGCCAAAAACCTCATGCTGAATTATAGTTATTACTAGAGTGCCTGTGCTGTCAATAATGACAGCGAACAATTTGTGATGACCCGTCTTGTGTAGCCCGTAGCATCATCGCAAAGATATTGTAAGGCAGAGCCTTCATGTATAGAAGGGAGCTCCCTGTCTGGCAGTGCCGCATGTTGACGGGACATGCACTTTATGATTTCTCAGGTTATCAACTATTTAGAGTAGACGGTTGAGCTCTCTTCTACCTATAGTATATATATGTAGGATGCTGCGCAACTGGCAACTTGCATGAAGGAACAGAACAGATAAGCGTGCAAGGCTGAACAAAACAAGCTTTCTTTTGGTGATACGCAGAAAAGCCATATTGTTTGCCCGCAGTCAATGTTGCTTCTAATAAATATGGAGCTCTGCATCCAAGATACTCGAGGGTGGCATATAACTCTGACTCGGAAAACTTTTCCTCAAGAGATAACAATCGTTCTGTTGAAAGAAGAACCCGAAATATGGAGAAAATAGCTTACTGCCGAGAAATCATCGTTGTCTTACTGCTCGTGCTGACCGCTCGAGAATATCTTACCAGTTGCCTCGATAATTACCAAAATAATATAATAAGAGTATCAGCTGAACTTTGAATGAAGGAAATCTTAGAAGAGAGTACACAACATGATGGAAGAGATAGTTTAAAGAAGCGGTATGCATCCACATCGAGTTGGCAACAACGTTGTCAAAGGAAGACCGGAATCAGACGCACTGTTCGAGTGCCATCATCTGCAACCTGGAATATTTTCTGCCTATCAGTTTTCTATGATGCTTGGCAGGATGACCACAATCTTCAAGTAGATGAATTCACTAATGAAACCAGGGAGGCCAGAGCTAATTTTTGCCTATCTATTTCGTTAAGAGCAAGACACGAAACCTGTTATAAATAAATAAAAATATAAATTTATAAATATATAAACACATGACGGTCATTCTTAGTATTAGATAGGCTTATTTGACTGATAAACTCCCTGTGCCTCAATTATTATGCGCCAACTCAGTTGCTCACTTGAGTGTAGGAGATACCACCCCCATAGGGTCGGAGTCGGGCGCCATCTTGGCCGTGCCGCAGTAGTGCCAGTCGGTGATGACAAAATGGCGGGCGAAACAGCGCCAGTAGGCGTCTGAGTCCGTCCGCAACTGGCGGCAGCCCCTCAGTTTCTGCAGTGAAAAACACAATGTTCGTTTTAAATTTATCATAACAAGCAACTAAGATTGCAGACTGATTCTATTTTTATGCTAACTTAAACTAGTCTCTCATTTACATGAATGCATGCAGTTAAAATAGTAATGTGTATTATTATTACCATACATGAAATGACAAAAAAATATATAAATAACCACTTGTTAATTGCTTAAAAACTACTGGACGAGTAAAAGTGCAGCAAAGGGAAGACAGAGTATATAGGCAATGCTGGCTTTTTTTCGGTAGTGGTTACCTCGATCGACTGACTAACTTAGCTAGTCATTTTGCGAAATACCAATGGCAATAATATTGCAGACAATTAGGATTTTCAAGTTAGTCAAATTCCTTTCTTTAAAAAGCCTAAACATAGGTTAACCGGAAGGGTTGCGGAGTCGGATAGTAAAGGTCCGACTCCGACGCCTGGCCCTCTAGAATTTCTGACTCCGACTCCCAACTCCAACTCCGATTCCTTGGTCCAACAAGTATATATTTGATGTAAACATTATACTAAACATACCAATATTGCTAGTAGCTACATATACACACATCTTAAGTTGAAGATGCTAGGAGTATGGCACTGTTTATTTGAACATATACTGTAAATACAATGATATTTTGCATCATTTGGGACGTTAAATTAAGGACATAAGGACATTAAAAAATGTTGGGTAAACTTTCGCTCCAGGTACATTTTGAGAGGGGGCCAAAGGGGGACGGCGGTAAACATTTTGAGAGGGGGCCAAAGGGGGGCGGCGGTAAAATTATCGATAGTGAACCGATTGTGCTAAGATTTGCGCAGTATATGTCACTGAAAAAAGAAAAATTTTGCTCCTAGAAATGTTTTTTTTTTTTTATTCAGGCCTTAGTTTTAGAGAAAATGGAAAAATATATAGATATGTGTGTACATATTTTGTTAAATTCTAAGAGAATAGAATTCAATGAGTTTTCCTGCTACGCTAAAAACAATGACAGTCTTGGAAAACTACAGAGCTGAACTCTCCATTTTTTTATTCTGCTCCATCACGAACTAAAATAAACTAAAATAACAGCGAAAAAAAATTCGGTTTTGAGCAATGTTAAAAATATATCAGGGCATAAATGGAAAATCCAGCTCTCTATATATAGTTTTGTTTGAAATATTTCAAGGATTCCAGAGCTGTCATTGTTTTTATTCTAGCATGAAAACTCATTGAGTTCTATTCCTTTGAAACTTAGAGGAAAAATACATTCATATTTATCTATATTCCCTATTATCTCAAAAAAACTAAGGCCTACATCAAAAAAGTTGAGTGAGCAAACTGTGGTTCTTTTCAAAAATACATATACTATGCAAATTTCAGAACAATCGGTCTAAAATAGATCATCCCCCCCCCCTCAATCCTCCCCTCACAAAATGTACCCGGTGCGAAAGTTCTACCTAATATTTTTTCAATGTCCTCATCATATGGAATAGGAAAATACATGGTAGTTATAGCTGTTAAAGAGAAATGTGTAAAAAAATATGTCCACATTTACAAAAAATTTATTTTATAAACTTAAGACCGAAAATTCTGAATTGATTGATATTTTTTTATAAATGGGATTCCGGAGTCGGAGTGGGGCTAAAAATGCCGACACTGCCTCCTAGGGCAAGTGAGATTTCGACTCCGACTCCCCCTCAAGTCCTCCAACTCTGCAACCCTGTTAACCGATTCACTGGCACCAAAGTCATTATTTCGAGCACTGTCATCAACCAAATAAAATCATAAGTAACTTTTGTGGTTTATTTGACAGTTCTGCATCCCCTGTTTCTAGTCACTAAAGTGTTTACTTTTGAACAATTTTTATGTATAAACTCTGATCGTAGATTTACCTTTCGTGTATGAGGCTCCAGTACAGCTTCCATGGATTTGGTGCTCATGATCTGGAACATCTTGCGCATAGCTGAAAAGAAGAACGCAAAAATCTAATTTTAGTAACAATCGACAGGAAAAAATGCAGTAGTGTACAAATGAAAGAAAGTCAATTTGGTTTTATTAGTATCATTTTGTTCGAGCTTGCACCCACTGGTTTGTATATTTTTGATATCTTCTTTTTATTCCAAAAGCGGGAGAACTCTTCTAACGATACATACTATGCAGATGGGTCCAAACTATAGTGAATGTATACGCTGTAGGTTCTTTACATTACGTGCATGTATTTGCAATTTAATTCATGTTGCCTATAGCCGGATCTAATTGATGCACTGACAAACCAAAACTACCCACATTTCAGTGCTTTGTGAACACCTTTTGTTTCTGCGAAATAAATAAACAGTCGTTTAAAGTCTGTTGAGTAAAAACTCTTTCTCTAACTGAATAAAGCTATGCATTAATTGCTGAATATAACGATGCCAGTTTCAAGTCTATATAATATTTACTGTCTTCCGTTAAATAACACTCAAGGATTACACATCTATGGAAAATAAAGATGATGCTAATATGAGCAACGAATCCTTATATCGCCGTGACAAGAAGGAATTAATCAATTCTGAACGAAGAGCAGTCCTACCAACACTGTAGAGTCAAGCTGGTAAAACGAGAAGACTTTGCAAAAACCCAGTCAGAAGTTATGGTTAGCAACAACAATGATTGATTATGGTCGAGATCTTGGGTTGTTTATTATCGGAATATCCTCCATATTCAACCATTTATGGGGTGCATTATGGTAGAGATATGTCACAAATCTCGACCATTGCCAACTGTATACCCAACCATGCATATCCAATTACACCTATTAAGGTTTTACCTACACAACCATGATCTACCATACAGTGAACCAGAAGGAACACCATTCACGACCAAAATGGACTGTGTTCAGCGAATGATCCAACTATATTCTGCCAAGATCAATTTTTTCAATGTTGATATAATTATTATGCACTGGATGCCTGCTTGCTTGCTGATAATTAGTTGCTTATACAAAAAAAATAGTGTAATTCATACGTGCGCGTTAGGCTTGCAGCTCAAAATGGTCAAAAGGCTCTAAACTTCAGGACGATGCCGTAGAGCAAGAGCTTGAACCAGTCTGTGCAGCTAATGCACATTTATATACAACTTTTTTAACAACTTCTTTATGGTCGTACTATACACAGTTCAGAGGAAGCCAATAATTGGATGATGAATTTTAAACGAACCCCCTATGTACCCTTCTCTCAGGGGAAGGGTATATAAGGCAAAATATATCATAAAACTTGACATCTTTTCACATAAAGCTAATGGAAATAAGTTCTTTATAAAACTTTACAGATGGAAACTGAATGAGCATAAAAGTAGATGGCAATATTTGATCAAAGATTGCAATACTGTTTAACAAGGGATACAACAAACAAATAATCAAGGTGCATGGGTAACTATGCTAAAGAGGCAGAGTGTTAATAAAATAAGGAAAAAATTAAAAAAAAAAATAATGTCAAGGCGGTTAGCGTCCATACATACCCTGCCATTTTTGCAATTCATCTACAGAAAGAAAACCCTGAAAATGTGCACAATTTTTGCACTATAATGTGAATTTTTAGATAGTTTGCATACAAACTTATAGTCATACAATGTTATTTCGGTCGATTATGTTGAAAATTTTAGCCATGTTATCAACCATGGTAGTCCATATATATTCTTCCCAAATAATGGGAAGAATTCCACTCGTGATCGTACGTACCTAAATCCGTTGATTACCTACCATCGTTGTGGAAACACATCACTCTTAATCGTATTGCCTTATACCACTATAAGCTAATGATTCATTAGCTGATTATAGTTGTTCTTAGTGGTCTATCCTAATCTTCTCAGCTTCTTAAAACAAATGTTTATAAAAGATTTTTTAATTGCAATATTTATTGTATAAATTTGCATGAACGGGTTTACTAACCAAAAATATTGGGTTTATCAATGAAATGATCTTTTAATATTTATGGCAAATTTCATTACAGTAATAATTCACTGGAAGGGCTAACCATGTTTTATCCAAAAAGTAGGAAACTTTTAAATGTGATCGTTCGTAACGAAGCAGTAAAAATAGACTTGATTGTCTTAAGGGGACAGTAGGAAATCAGACCCTAAAAATTTTCAAAATTCGTTTTTCATCACTAATCGGTAGCTATACATCAGACATACTCGGAAGTAAAATTTTAGGTAGCCAGTGTAACCCTAAAGCGGATGAATAGGAGGATGGGGGAGGGGGTTGTTTTTTCTAACACTTGATTTTGTACTTCAAAAACTTTTTCATTATATGGTCGATCTTCACGAAACTTTGCAGAAACATGTAAAATTGGAAAATAATGTGGGTTGTACTCATGTACTTTTTCGATCTTCGCCTTAGAAAACGAGTTATTTAAAGAAAACGGGTTTCCCGCCATAACCCGTTTTCTTTGAATAACTCGTTTTCTATAGCGAAAATGGGAACGAGTATGTGAGTCAAAAGCTCTTCTTTTTTTTACATATGTGTACCAAGTTTCATTCAAATCGGTACATCAATGAATATTTCCTCAGCTATATATTTCAATTTCATATGAAGATACCCCGCCAAAGGTTTCATGTATGATTTTCCCAATTTTTTTCCAATTTCAATGAAACTTGGTACACATACGTAAAATTAAAAAAAAGAAGAGCTTTTGACTCGCATACTTTTTCCCATTTTTGATATAGAAAACGAGTTATTCAAAGAAAACGGGTTTGGGGAAACCTGTATTCTTTGAATAACTCGTTTTCTACGGCGAAAATTTTAAAAAGTAGACGAGTGCAACCCACATTTTTTTTTTTTTTTTTTTTTTTGCTTTACATACCTGTGCCAAGTTTCATCCAAATCGGTACATAAATGAAAAAGTTTTAATCACCTTCGTGTTCTCGAATTTCCCCATAAAAAGTTGTCAGCCGAAGGATTCAAATTTGGGGTTTTATTTATGAGCCGATTTGAATGAAATTCTCTAAATTTGTACACATATATCGTGTGCCTGGACAAAAGGCAAAAGAATGTCAATGCAACTGAAAGTCCCATTGCTATCTGACGTACAAAGTATATTTTAGTAGCTTTTGCATTTCGGTGAATATCTCACATCTAAGTTATTGATCTTCAAATGAACGCAACTCGGTGAATAATGCACTAAAAGTCATGATTTTTTTTAAATCAAAGGAAAATAAGTTTAAAACAATCGTAGGGATTCATTTTTTTCAAAAATTTTGTTAAAAAATGTGAAAAGTGATTTTGAAAAAGGTGATGTAAATATATATATATATATATTTTATTATGAAAACTAAAACAAAATTCAAAAATCTAAATCCTTACGATTGTTTGCAATCATCAATAGTATGTCTGTACCAAATTTCATTCAAATTGAGTGAAAAATGAAGGCTGGGCGTAAAAAAAATTGAAAAAAGGGGTTAATATTTTTTCTCTTTTAATGATTTCGAAATTTTTTCTATAGGATAGTGTCTTTTACATCATTTACAACAAGTTTGATTTCATAAAACACAAGAAAAGAGATGAAAACCCCAAAAAGTACGATTTGGGTGTATTCCTCGCTAAGGTCCCCTTAAATATCATTTTATTATTTTAATGTTCCTTTCCAGGTAACAGCGACATATGAAGAATAACATCATAGTACGACATTTTCTTTAAAAATCATTTTGCCACTACTCACGGAATCTTTCATTGATACAATATAAGGTAGTCTACTTGAATTAACAATGTATGCATAAAAGGAGTCAATAGAAGTACATTGCGCAATTCCAAAAAATTTCAGCTTATGTAGCTACAAATGCAAAAACAAAACATTGTGAAAATTAAAGGATTACTAAATTAGAACTTACCGTGAAAAGCTACTTTGATTTATATTTTTAATTTACATGGCACATTTCGAGCTGCATGCGGCTATGCTCTACCATATATAGTCTTCAAACATCCCTGTACTACCATCTACCATATAGAGTCTACAAACATCCATGTACTATCATCCACCTTCGTTTCCCGACAGTAGTGTATAAAGCTGCGAGATGCTACTTTTTGAGGGTAACCTGCCCTCGCGGCTTCCCTCGCGCGTGAGCTTCCGGTTTATAACGGCCAATGCACTACCGGTTTAGCGGGGGTCAGGGGGGGGCGCAAATCGGAAGTGGGCGGGGCCTGGGAAACCGGAAGGGGCGGCGTGATGACCCGGCGGCGCGATGGGAACCTACCCTCAAAAACGGGTAATTCGTCGCCTTACACACTACTACGTAGTAGTGTATAAAGCTGCGAGATGCTACTTTTTGAGGGTAACCTACCCTCGCAGCTCCCCTCGCACGTGAGTTTCCGGTTTATAACGGCCAATGCACTACCGGTTTAGCGGGGGTCTGGGGGGGGGTGCGCAATCCGGAAGTGGGCGGGGCCTGGGAAACCGGAAAGGGTGGCGCGACGACCCGGCGGCGCGAGGGGAACCTACCCTCAAAAAGTAGCATCTCGCAGCTTTATACACTACTCCTGACAAAGCTTAAACAACCAATATTGCCTCCACCAAGATCGACTTTAATATACTAAAATCAACGATATGTTTTGGTCGACATATCTACTATATTGCTTCATCATCCACAATCGACCTTAATCTCTCATACACCACTATATTCTACTATAATCGCAACAATTATTTCCCACTGGGAACATTCGGACTGAAAAGAAACACTGTAAGTGAAATTTGGTATTCTAGCAATATGTTAGGTATAATTTGAGCGCCATGGCATGTGTTTCCCACTAATTCTAAAAGTTCCAGGACCAGCTATCCTCGGCCCCAGGGAGTAGTTGTTAAGCCCTCAGTTTTTTAATAACACATGCAATAATAAAGTCCATGATAAAATGCAATAAAATTAAAAACTGAGCAGAGTGTGAGCAATCTTAGTTCACGCAATAAATATTGAAAGAAAGTGACAGCTAACTAGCATCTGTAATGAAATTTGAAATTTCGTCAACACCAATACATAGTGGAGTAAGTACTGAAACTTTTAGATTATAAAAAAACTGCATGACGCCTCAACATTATTTGAGAAGGAACGCAGATCGTCAAAAGCTATTGCGCCAGCGACTGGAAGTCCTTATTTCGGTGATCCCTGATCAACCCGATTTCTAGTAAGGGTCAGCACCCCCGCAGTAGCAGCCGGGATTATGGACGTGACACAGGAAATCCAGCGCAACGAAAGCACTGTTGCGTGGCTTATGAACTCGAACTCGTGACTTTTATTAGTGTTATATCAGCATTTTGTAGCGTGTATACTCCAATACGCTTGAACCGTTAAACTAGGACGGTGCACAGAAGCCTATGCTCCCGAGAAGCTCAATTCTGGGAGTTGGTTCGGAAATCTATTTAATTTCCCTGTCCTTCCCTTCCCCACTTTCAGTGTTGTGTTGTTAATAAATTTCTGAATCTGTAGGATTTCGATGTAGGGTTAGTTTTTAGAATTTTCGCTAATTGATTTCTAGTGTCTTCTCTTATACATAGATGATATTGATACCGCACGCCATGTCATCACAATGTACGATCAGTTTAGGTTTAGAAATTCCGATTTGTATAATTTTATGTATCCTGTTAACAAAGTTTTATCTGTAGAGTCTAAGTTTTCATCTAATAGGCTTAGCTAATTTTAGACCAATTTTAGTATAGGTTTTCCTTGCATTGCTAGTTGAAAATGACTTGTTTGCTGTTTGCCCCACAAGTATTATTACTTTTAGATGGGCATGTTCTCAAATGTAAACCTAATTCTAAGCGCCAGACCATTGTGTAAGCACTCAATATTGAGAACAATAAAGAATAGAATAGATGTGCGTTTAGCCTGTAAAAAATAGTATTTGAAGTTATCAAGCGTTGTACACTTACATGTCATTGTTATAATTTCACACTTTGCAAACTGGTCACACACGACGAATCAACGTATTTTAGGATATACATATTTTGGATCAAAATACCAATTAAAATACCACACCTTTCATTTTCAGATCCAAGTCCGCCGGATCGTCGTAGTAATTCCCGTCAATCACCGGAGGATCGTTTGGATCAGCGGACTGAAGCTGGACGGACCCTCGACTCTTGGCCCTGAGCAGCATCGTCGTGACGCTGATCGTATCTCTGTAAGCGTAGTCTCCCAGAGCATCTTCAAATGCCTGCAAACGTCATTTTCTGTTACTATATTCGCAATATATTTTTAGAATATATTATTGTAACTGCTGTTATTCTACTATACTGTATATCAACACATGCACAATCTGTTAGTTGGTTGCTTGGGCAGTTAGTCTCTCCGTGCCGATATGAAAAATTACCTAGGAGTTCACTGAAAGCTGCATATACCCATCACTTTTATCTAACTCATTGTGTGCAATGAGTTTAATGGTAGGATGGAACACAGTCTGTGCTCGACACCACGATGGTTATGCTTTATCTGTTGTAAATGGCATGTTGACTTGATCACTAGAACTTGCGTTTCCTATCGTACCAAGATATTACTGATGGTTATGCCCCATCTGCACGTGATTATATCAAATTAGTAGTGTCGCAAGACGCAAAAGACATATTTCATTAATGAGCCACTTACTGAAGCACAAATAAGCTGGCTTGCAGAACCACGAGCCTAAAAAAAATAACGTTCATGACCGGACAGAAACTTATGGAAGTTGATAAATTGGGTACCGAATGCTATATTCGTCAAAGACACCAAAACATTGAAAATCTAAAGTTTATTGCGCGTGGACATAATGTGCAGCTAGTGTCGGGGTAACATATGATTCCATAGGCCCAAATGGTTGCTAGGACAAAAGCAGCTCGCATGCCGTTTCTATGAATATATAAAATCGGCAGCATTTGTAAATGAAGTGGGATCCGCTCATCCTGGCATCACGTTGTTAGTATGAATCGATAGTGTGGCCTAAGGTACTTTAATGGCAGGATGGAACACGGTCGTTGTTCGCGGCCGGGTAAGCCAGCCTACTATATTTTCAGACGTATCTGATTTTTAATGGCCCGTCTTTACAAAAAATACAGTCCACAATCGAACAACAAAGTGCTGTAAGTACAATCTTGCAGTAAAGTACATATTCCGCTCGATAGGCCAGCAAACTTTATTTATTTATTTTTTCATTGCTGCTCTCACCAGCCACAATGCTACAGCCTTTCAGCCTTTCTTTGACGTACAACTTGGTGTACGTCAATTCCCGCCTGCACACACATATGGGCACAACATTTTATGTATATAAAATGAGCGTACATTGGGACCAGTACGATGCCGCAGAAGCCGGTATTCTCGTTCGGTTTTTCCATCTCATGTGGAAATTTGATATGATTTTGATGGCTCTGCCTTCCCTGGCAGCTTTAAGCAATCTATAAACGAAGCTATTCTGTGATTTCTGTTCTTCTCTCTCTCTCTCTCTCTCTCTTTTCTGGGCCGGTTGCGTGGGGGGTTGTTAACCTTTAGAGTTTCCTCCGTTCTAACGTCGCCAGTCTAGTGTTAATGATAGTAACGATATACATGTATTTTTGCACCTTAATATACCCTGAAAAATTTCCAAAATTCCCATTTTGTATTGAAATGCACACGTACATGCTGCCAGTTAGCCAGGTTCAGGTTCCTTCTATTATAACTACCTTGGTACTACTACCTTAATGTAGCACCACCCCCCCCCCCCCCCCCCCCC
>LQNS02276769.1:7976719-8000732 GCA_001587735.2 Parhyale hawaiensis
AAATGTAGCTCATCTTTATTGCTTTTACAAAGATTTGAAGAAAAATGGTGAGCTATGCAGTCATTTATGCCCTCTGTCATGTTAAGTCCCGTGGTATAAATATATATATATATATATATATATATATATATATATATATATATATATATCATCTTTACTCATCTGTACCACTCACCTATCATCTTTACTCATCTGTACCACTCACCTATCATCTTTACTCATCTGTATCACTCACCTATCATCTTTACTCATCTGTACCACTCACCTATCATCTTTACTCATCTGTGCCACTCACCTATCATCTTTACTCATCTGTACCACTCACCTATCATCTTTGGTGTTATAGGGTCCACAATACCGTACCCCATCTCGCGCATAGCACCCGTCACGGCCGGAAGCAGACGACCACTCATGGAGTCCGTCACCACTCGTACGGGGCCGCCTTTACCGTGGTAGGTATCTGCGGGTAACGGTATACATCACTGCAGAGTTCCTAAAATGTAGATGTGTATATTGACATCGTTTCGATGGGAGTCTCCGTTTCCAAAAGCAAGTCCAACGTTATACATGTTTCCTATAAAATTGTAAAAAGTTTTATATGTGAATATCATCTAGCTGTTCACTAGTATTCACCACCAATAGTTGGATTTTTACTACAGTCTGCTGGTCTTTAAACATTGCGCTAGCTTCTGCCACAATAAATTTTCAAAATTTGTGGCTGTCGTTGAGATAAAAAGCAAGACCAAACTAGAACGCCTCGGTGGCGTATGACCATTCCCCGCGGTGGGGGGTAAATTCAACGAAGTCATTTTTGATGAACGAGGTTAGAGCGTAGCCCCATTACCGGAAATTAGCTCTTCAGTAATGACATAGGAAAAAATAGAACGCATCCTGGCGTAAGACGATCTGCAAATTGGCTCCTGTGAAGGTAAATTCAACGCCGTCATTTTTGATGACCAACCAGGCCTAGCTTTTTAGCATGGGTTATATCTAGGTCAACCAACAAACTCCCTGCGAAAAATTATGAGCATTGCTCAACTCCTTTGACCACTTTTTGGGTTGACAGACAAATATATTTACAAATATGTATACTTAAATCTGCAGCGAAAGCACTATCACCTCTCTTACTTCGTTCGCGGGTGATAATTACCGACTGCTTTCTTCATTTCCGGATTTTGCTTTTCGGGAATTTATTCTATATTGGCTATCGGGAATAACTCTCACTCGCGAACAAAGTGAGAAAGGTAATAACTTTTTCGTCCCAATATGTATACACGTATATATATGTTTATGGGCATACATGGTTTTTAGCCCAAAAAATGCCAGAAGGCATTGAGCTATCATCACAATCACTTACTGGCAGCTAGGTGGATTGACCTAGATGTAATAAATGCCCATACCGCTAACTCAGTACTTAAAGCTGAAAATCAGATTTATTACAGTTTGTTTTACTGATTAATTGATTACTGCCAATCACAGTTTTTCAAGCAGACTCTTCAAAAACTTAGAATTGTATTTCCAGCTAGAGTACTCTGAGAGCGCATACCTCCTCTAAGCGAGGGAACGGTAACGAATAATTCAAATTTTCTCTGATACCATGATTTCCTATTTATCACCTCCAAAATCTAATCATTTGTGCTTTTTGATAGGGTTAAATGCTCCTTAGAAACATTATGACAAACAGAAGTGAAACATACAAACGAAAAAACCCGATCTGCACCAAAATTTAATCATCTATGTCTTTTAAAATTGAAAACCACTCTTGTAATTTCGTACAGATCTATTCGGAACTTTTTGAGTTATAATTGCGCTAACAAGCATAAAATCAAACATAGCAACAAACACCCGAACGAACGAACAGATCATCACAAAATTTGTAACAACTCATGTAAATTTAATGAAAATCCCTCCATAACTTTCTGAGTTATGGCATTGACAAAAATAAGGCACACAAATAAACGGATCTCCACCAATGTTAATCATCTGTTCCTCCTAACAAACTTAACAATCCCTGTAAATTTCATCCAAATTTGTCCATAACTTTTTGAGTCATCTCGATGGCAGACAAGCAGAATAACTGATAGAAAGACTGACTAACCAGACGAAAACATAACATAATTGGCGGAGGTAACTATTCCACTGCACTATATCAATTCCCTTAGGGAATCAAGATACGTAAATATTTAAAGATCTTCATCCTGAATATGTCAAGTTCTTCTCAAACAAACGATGGTCTAAAACCTATTCCTATGTACCTAGATGATGTATCATTGCGAAAACCTTTTTTTTTATGCTAGTGTGTGTAGGTAAATATTTCGAATAGTTAATTTAAATATTCATGCAGATAAGATTTCCTGGAAGTTCTACCAGTAGACGGTACATACTACCTATGCATTAGGCGTGGGTTTCCAAGGCAATCCTTTGTCCTTGATTTCAAAAGCCCTACTTAATTAGTGCATATTCACCAATAACTATATACGCGCTTAGCATTCTTGCCCATATGTCTTTCCATTTATCACTTCAAAATTAATATTTATTATTTAGTAACCTCAGCCTTCATTGTACTTTAAGCCGAACGTTTCCAAGGGCCAACTACCGACATAGTTTCCATACAAATTACCTGTGTCAGGCGTGCGGTCCCCACGAAAGTCCTCCGATTTCTTGAAGTAAGGCAGAACGGAGCGATAGTCCCAGCCGGGGTTGCCGAGGTCGCTCCAGGAGTCGAAGTCTTGGGGACTCCCGCGGGTATACACCATCCCGTTCAGGGCCGTCGACCCACCCATCATCCGGCCGGCTATGTGGCGTGTAGCCTGTCATGTTAATGCTTAACCCATTAATGCATAAAGTAAACATTTATATCTAGTAAAATGGCACTATTAAGTAATAAGAACGTTCAAAAAATTGAGGGAGTATGCGCTACTAGATTAAATTTTTAATATAGAATACCCATTGCACTCATTACACTTTCTCTGCACCATCTACTTATCGAGACACAGGTGTACCTGCTACATGCGGCGCACTTCCTCTACAACATAAGTCCAACAGGACTCAGATGTACCTTGCACACGCGGCACACTTCATCGGCAACAAACATCCAACAGCTTGATACTTGCATATATTCGATAAACATAATATATACGTTTTTCTTTCTGCAGCTGTCTCAAGAAATAAAAACTTTTTTGCTGCTACCGCCACTGTAGCATAATGCTTCCGTTCGCAGCTCTACACCTTGTATCGCTCGCAGGTTCGAAGCCAACCCAGACACGCGAGCTGTTTACTGATCTAGACGTGATGACTCGGCAGTTGTACGTGCAGATTGCCGTGGCGGAACTTGCCTCCCTCAGTGATGAGGAGGTTGGAGATGAAGGGGGGGAGGCGGGTCACAGGTCATTTGAATCTCCCGACAAATTGGCGCCATAGTTCTTGGTGACCCGTGGTCGACTGCAGCCGCACTTACTCCTCTGGAGCCATTGGGCCTGTATACGCAGCACAAACCAGTGCATGTGGGTTTCCCAATTGAGGGTGCGGTCTAAGTTAGCTTTATGAGGCCAACTTAATGTACTTATGTACCATGGAGACGCAATTTAGAGCGGTGGCATTTCCACTGCGATTCGGGCCACCATTGTTGGGTACGTTAGATTAGGTTAGGTTAGGAAAGTCAGGGTAGGTCAGACATAATAAGTTAGGATAGTGTTAGACGAGGTACGGGTAAGAACTGTTCCAGGTTAAGAGAGCGCAGGATAGGTTTTGCTCACGACAACTGTAGCCACAGCCGCCATAAAGGCGGCGGAACTAAGTCCCGTTGCCTGGAAACGGGTTCTAGGGAGAATTTTGGATCGTTTGCATTGGTTCTGGGTAGTCTACATACTGACTATCTCGGCAACTGGAATCTCCCCCAGAAGTTCTGGGAAGTATGAATTCGGGGTTGTCTTAGTTCTGGGTAATTGTCTTCCTGCTACAAAAGTAAGCTTTAACTAAAGATTAAAACATCAAACTTCTATGATATGACTCTCAATAAAAAATCTGTAAAAAAAACTCTTATAAAAGGACAAAGTTGGACAGGTATAACATGAGTTTATACTATAAGTGATACGTATCTTTGACCCTGTTAAAGCAGCTTTACACTAAGCCCAGGAAGGTTGATTTACCCAAAACATCAAACAGGATCACATGTCTGTTTCGCCGCCTTAAAACAGGTTGTGGGGGTTCGGATTACTCCTGAGATTTCTCAAAACGGCATTTTACGGGGCTATAAATAATCGATTGAGGCTGCCGCCTGAAATTTCAGCTAGTCGAAACCAGCGCACCTGGCTGACGTGTAGGACAAGTCAAGCTTCGAAGGCTTAATGTCATATCTGAGTCGATGATGCCTCTGGTACAGGCTCCAGGCTGCTCAGCGGCCGAACCTTTCAAACTAAGGGGCGACTTTCAAACATGCAGTGACTGAATATAAACAAGCCTTCCAAAAACTAACTTCAGTGGAAGGAGTGTTTACAGAAAAAAATATTTTCATCTATGCTGTTAATCTGGTTCTATGTTGCTCCATACCAACAAGCAGGAAAAATATGATTAGTGTAGCGCACTTTGTAACACTTTAGAGCAGTGGTTCCCAATAATAAAGGGCTCTACGACTATATAGTCCCCCTGTTGATCCCTAGGGGGCCGATCATAGACCCATATGAGGTCTATTTAAAGAAAACCTCTAGTTTTATTTCCCTGTATTGTATTTTATAACTCCGATTGTGCTTACGTTACGTAGTTCCTTAATATCGATAAATGAGAGATTTTCTTTGTCCGGTGTAACACAGGTTTTACGCTAATGTAGCCTAATGCATACATTCAGCACTAGAACACTAGGGGCTATGACGATGCACTACTCTCTTTACAGGGATCTACACTGTCACTGATTAGATACAGTCTACAGAGAACTACTGCTTTAGAGAGTACGGACGCCAAGATAACTGTTGTCGCGTAAAATTGTATGGTCATCCCTATAATCCTAGTTTTTTATTTAAAGAGTTGAAAAAGAAAACTACTTTGCATGGATGAACTACAGAAAAATAGAATTTCCGGGTTGGAAATTTCAATAATTATGAGGCAGTGTCCCCAAACATCATTTGGGGAAAGGGTCAGTGACATATCCTGACGTAGAAGAAGTTTTAGCAAGTTTTAGTTTGTGTGTTTGTCTGTCACCAAGATAACTCCAAAAGTTATGAACCGATTTGGATGAAATTTATAGGGATTGCTAGGTATGTTAGGAGGAACAAATGATTAACTTTTGGTGAAGATATGTCCATCCGTTTGTTTGTTTGTTTGTTTGTTTGTTTGTCTGTCTTATTTTTCTCGACGCTCTAACTCAAAAAGTTATAGATGGATTTTGATGAAACTAACATGAGTTGTTAGGTATATATCAAAGAGTAAATGACCAAATTTTGGTAATGATTCGCTTGTTAATTCGTTCGTTTGTCACTGTTTTTAATTTTATGCTTGTTAGCACAATAACTCAAAAAATAATGAATGGATCTTTATGAAATTTATAGGAGTTGTTAGTATTGTTAAAAGACATGAATGATCAAATTTTGATGTAGATTGGTTTTTTCGTTTATATGTTTCACTCATGTTTGTCATAACGTTTGTTAACAGTATAACTCAAAAAATTATGAACGGATCTTCAAGAAAATTGGACAAACGGTTAATAATATGAAAAGGCTCAAATGATTAGATTTTGGAGTTTATATTAAGAAAATTATGGTTTCTGAGCCAATTTTAATTTTTTGCTACCGTTACTTCACTTGGCGGAGGTATGCGCTCTCAGAGTGCTCTAGTTTTATTAAATATTACTCACGTTGCCCCTGTAGGCCATTTGGGTGTTGGCCTGGGGCTTTCCTTTAATCTTCCAGTCCACGTCGGATCCGTGAGCCAGTGACAGCAGGCCTGGGACTCCTGACTGCGGGGGGGCCGAGGGCCCAGCCTCCAGGACAAGAACCTGCGCCCCCGTCTCCGATAGGCGCGACGCTACCACGCTGCCCCCCGCGCCCGCCCCCACTGTAGGCAGCAGGCAGGTGCAACGGAGCGTGTTGAGCCGTATGAAATAGTGCCATTTAAACGGACAGCTTACACTAGATTAGATTGAAAAACTGGCAGTAGACGGACCAACAGGCCCATTCCCATTGAGCAGTCGGGACTTACGCTCCGGCCCTCTATAAGCTATCGCCATTAAATTAGAATAATGGAGATGAAGAAAACAACAAATTCAGGCAAGGAGTTGATCGCGCAAGTACAGTTAATTGCTACAAATCCGGGGAGCAAGGAGACATGTTAAGTTATTGGGGCATGAGATATAATGAATTACGGCCGTTGAGAATCTTTGGCCTTTGGAGGGGGAGTTCGTGACTGTGGAGGATGTTGCTCCCCATGTTTGTCAATACGATTGTTAAACGCACTGACTGACTATATTCTGACAACTTCGAAGAGAGGTCTGATCCAAATGTTTTTTTTGAAGTACGGGAAAAACTGCTGGCTGAGAGTAGTACACGAAATTCCATTTGCACATCGTGAATTCAAAGAGACAAAAAGTTCTACAGCGGGAAGAGAGTAAAAGTCAAATTAGGTGTCACGAGATTACTAGAAGCTGCTCCAGAGCATATATTATTTGGATGCTACAACAAGAAGAGTAAACAACTGCCTTTTCTGCAGAGGTCTTCTTAGTTTTACCACCCTTTACAGCCTGGCCTGTCGGTTTTAAATACGGGCGGGGCAAAATCGCCAAAATCTTCAGCCGAGTTAAGTGGTCGTCTATCTATTTTCTTTAAGCGTAACAAAAAATAATGAACGCATGAATAGACGAACAAATGAAATAAATAAATACCTGTTAGTATTTATAAAAGCGTGTCAATAAATTAATATATACTCCCAGTCCTTCTGTGAATACTTTAAATGGTGCAATGGTCTCACTAAAATTGACGGTTACCACAAACGGTTCATGACCAACACTAAACCATTTAAAATAACTGTTGAAGAATCAGATAAAAACACTGCTTTCTCGTTGGAATATTATTGTTCACAATGCTTTAAAGTGCACTGCTTTTAATTCCATTTTTATAATCGACTTATAAATAATATACCTATAGCGCTTATTGTAGAATTTTTTATAATACAATGTATAACATACAGCTTCCTATAATATTTTTATAATATAATTAGTTCATTTCACATGAATCAGCTTAAGGACTCGTATAAGAGAGGTCCATCGTCACGAATACGCACAGCAATGGGCAAAAAATGAACGTAAAAAACTCACCGACAATGAAGTCGTAGGTACCGACAGCGGGTCCTGAAGCGCTGAAGTCGTACGGGCGCTGGCTGAAGGCCACCGACATCAGCAGCCTCATCACCGTCCTCAGCACCTTCACCGGGCTGAAACTGCAACGTTATTATTACTATGACTGACATCAGCAGCCTCATTACCGTCTTCAGCACCTTCACCGGGCTGAAACTGCAACGCTATTCTTACCATGACTGACATCAACAGCCTCATCACCGTCCTCAGCACCTTCACCGGGCTGAAACTGCAACGCTATTCTTACCATGACTGTCGGTATTCTCGCTGAATTTTCAGTTCTATTCCTACCGGGCCTTCGTGGGACCGGTTCATCCCTTTTGTTTTGCAATGCTATCCCTACCAAACTTCCATATGACCAATTTGTCACTAGGCTATAACAATGCTATTCCTTCCAGGCCTCCGTGTGTCGAGTGCCTCAAGCTAAAACTTCAATCTCCAATACTTTGTTGTATCAAAAGGAAAAATAATAGCTTGTTTTTATAGTATCATATATCCAGAATCGTTACTACCAACTTTTGTTAATCTTAGGTCAAGAGTCCCTTGGTTAATAACGAACAGGAATGAGTATATGTACAGGCAGCAACTTGCTACTGAAAGATACTTCGCTGAATCAGTCTGTTATCGGCTCTACTGTTGATCCCTTCTCAGGTGGTATTAAGAATACTTCAAATATACTCTAATTTTGCTTGTCTAATGCTTATGGATGCGTCACGGTCGTACTAAGAAGTCAAGGAGCTTCTAATGGGGAGGAACTGGCTGAGTGGCATATCCAATAGGAGAGCGGCATTGCCTCATGCAGTCTGTATAGGAAGGAGTCCTAAGCCTAAATTTTCAAAGCCATTAACCATCCACAAATTTCCGAGAAGATGGAAATATGTAAAGGAAACTTGTATCCTGTATACCATCTGATGATGAAAGTAACAGGGTGAGCACTGGGATGTAAATCTTCAGACACTATTGTCTTGCAAAAGTATTGAAGAAGTACCTGTCTATATCTCCCTTATTTACAAGCGCTGACCACTGCCTTCGTCTTACTGCATGAGAGCAGTTCAGCCACTTCAAGGACTCCAAACGCCAGCTTCGATCACGTGACAAAGCTATGTATTTATTTACTCGTCCAGAGAGTGCTTGGGCTTGCTCCTTCCTTTAGAAGCTCCTTGTAAGTAACTAACCAACGGAGAGACAAGTGGAATAGTAATTTAGATGACCTGCTAAGTATAATTTTTTATTTCATTTGCCAGTTCTTACTTTAACTGGCAGAAAACTGATGATTCGTTCCTGTCTGTTGTACTAGCTTAATAATTAAACTCAGAACAAGTACATCCGGTGGTACAACTGCACACGGTGGTACAACTCAATCCAGTGCTCTCCAAATACTGAAACAACTTTTGGTGTAGGTGTAGTGAAGGCACAGAAAGCTCGCACTTAATATCTGAAGAAGTCCTTAGGGCAGCGAAACGGATTTTGACAAATGGATCAGTTGTGCCCGCGCGGCCGAACAAAAAAAAAGTTTATTAGAAGAAGAGGACACAGCCACTTTTTGTCCTACTCGCCTTTAGTTTTTATTTTATTATTATTTTTCTTTTTGCTGCTCTCTTTCCACTAATCACAGGCTTTCGGCCATTCAGGCAGCCAATCAGAGAGTCAGCCTTGCCGGTATCCGTAGCTGTTGCTACTTCCTTCTTTTAAACCTCCTGGGCCCGAACCCCTTCGAAGTCTTGATATCCACCTCTTAATCCTTTATCGGGTAGCTGTCAATATCGTTTCCTAGGAATAGATATGGTGGTGACCATATATGGTCACTTGTCAAGTTGTCAGGTATTGAGTTGAGAGCACGCGGTGACCTCTCATTAAGTATATCATGATAGTAATATTTCCTCGTCGTCCTAATGTTAATGACAAGCCTGCAGGCGGCCTCAGAAATAGAGGTACAAATCGAAATAAAACGGCGAAACCAACGCTCATACATAGGCCCAATTTTCGAACGAGCATCGCAGCTGCGCTACGGCGGGCAACTTAGACGTCGTTACGTCCACCTTTTATAATGTGGGTAGGGGGAGCGTAACCCTATAAAGATCAACTAGAATCCCTTTTTCTCCTGGGAAGCGTTCGAAGCGTCCTTAAGAAGGACCGTGGTCTACATAGGGCTAAGGTTCCTTATGCCCTCGAAGTATTCTCAAGTCCCCTAAAATTACACCTGCTTCCTTTTAAATAAAAGGGTATTCTAAAAATTGCCTAGACTTGCACACACGCACACACCTAAGTCCCCCCCCCCACCCAACCTCTATCGCTCAATCCTAGAGACGCTACTGGGGCGGGGCCAGATATAACAGCTACAGATAGTCCCACATACTGTAATCGAGCAATTTAGTCTCTTTCATAGATTTGATGATACATTATTTTAAGTTAAATCCACACTGTAGTGGTACCATTTCATAAACTGTACTATTTACGTACCATTGTAAAATATATGACAATCCAGGCCCAAGTGCTGCCGTACTACAAGGAACAATTTTTTTCGTTAATTCCATTCATGACAGGTACTAAAACGAAAAATTGCGAAAATGATGAGTTATCAAGGTGTACAATGCATGTAGGAAAACAAATTTCAAATTAAATTCAAAATTTAAAGTATATGGAGCACTTACCTTACCATGGTTGTAATTTTCGCTTTCGAGCTTTATTTAATTTTTTTTTCGTAAATCAAAAAATATAATTTTTTCTCTCAACTACTGGCTAAACCTTGTGTCACATGATAAAAAAAAACAGAGTATACATAAAATTCAGAGCATCCAATTATAAATAGGAAACGAAGTAACTAGTGTCTTAAAAAATGGGGTAAAATGTATCACCATGACCTTTTAATAATTGCAAAATTACGTTGCAAGCAGATAGTTTTTCTAGGCTTTGTTGTTAACTAGTAGCTACCCAATAAAATCTGGTGTACATCAATCGCGACATTCCAAATAGTGCAACCAAATTCTAGTTGACTCTCATATAGGGCTAAAACATCTTTTCATTACCATCTAATTTCAATAGATTCTTATAGCTAGCTCCTCAATTTCAGGGTGATTCTGAAATTGTGAAATCCTTAAGTACCGATTCTCTACATCTATACATTCACGACACTAAAAAAATATGAATTTTTCTACCTTTCACTAATACCTCCTATGTAAAGCTAACAGATCTGCACATTCCCGATGCTAAACAACTTGAATTTCCGGCACCTCTGCTACCTGTCTTGTAAAAGGTAACAGCTTGATGCAACCCCTTTAGTAAAAAAAAACTTTTTTAGTGATCCTCCCACTCCTTTGCAAAAGAAAAAGACACCTGCCGACGACCAAAAACCATGAACTTTTCAGCAGCATCCCTTGCCCCTTTTCTCCGGCAGCATTTACTTTTCCTAATACATGCTCGTTCCCTTCACTGTCTTTAGTTTTGTTCCTGTAAACAAGACTGTGTCTCTACCAAAAATTTGCTTAACTGTTAGCCTGTTTAAGGTAAAATTAAGATTTTTAGGCTGGACTCTCCCGGTATTTCAGCCCAAACGTTAGCTTTGCCTTTTTAAACCTTGGCGCAAGAGTTAGAAGCAAGTGGATTACGTTTAGCCGGCTGGAGACTCCATTTTAGAAAGCAAGATTGCGTCCTGGGGCATCTGCGCCTGAAAATTGATTCAACGAATCGGAGCCACCGGATCTGTTGAAACTTTCGGACGAGTTGAATCACCCACTAATCATACGCACCCTTAGTCTGGCTTAGCAAGTGTCACTATAACAGTTTCAAACATCTGCTCATTCAAATTTGTACTGCATTAGAGCCCTGAAGTCACACAGTCCTCTATCTTTTTAACGAACACAGCAACGCAGTCGCACGCTTAGTCAAAAAAACATGCACGTTTTTCTGTCACACGAACCAGCCCCAGCAACAACACTGTAACAACTGAATGTTTCCTCCAACTAACTGCAGCGTGACGGCCCCCACTTGTCCTTATGCTTAGGTATTGGAGTTTTTGTTGGATGCTGCCGAGCGGACTATTAGTCCCAAGGCCACGCTCGTACCTCATGCAGCGACGCTAAGGGCATGAGGTTTTTCTTCCCGATTTCTGGTCCAGACAAAAGAATACTAGAAAACCTAAAATTTAGAGGTGTTGTGAACTTGCGGTCTTTTTCTGGTGGGTTGGGCCGCAGGGCCGCAACTAGGACATAAGGTGCCCACTTTTGCGTATTTATGTCATGCGCGATCGATGGATTTGCGCGATCGATCGATCGCGCTGCGTAAACGATGGATGTTGTAGGTATTAGGCCGTAATTTCGGGTAAGTTGGACTACATTCTGGTTTAATGTCGGGTAGGTTAGGGGAGGCAAGGACTGTTTTTTTTTTTTGTTTTTCATTTTAAAATTTGAACGATCGATCGTTTGCGCAACGTTATCGATCGATCGCGCAAATCCATCGATCGCGCACAACATTTACAACATTCTTGTTTGGCTCATAAGTCAGCCTCAAAAAAATATTCAGTAACTCAGGCATCGCTTAAGTCACTTTTTCAAATTATTGCCACCCTTTTACTCGAGCTGCTAAAAGCGACGTAGTGAAAGCTAGAATAAATATCGAGATCGTCTGTCTGAAAAACTGCATCTCAACTGCACATAGACGAAAAATTTATGCCACTCAGTGATCGTGAGATAGGACTATAGACGTAGGCAATGGGGACCTGAACGACCTCCCTCCTCTTTTCGGATTTCGCCAGAGGCCTATTGTAGATGAGATATCTACCTTTTTCAGAACAAATTCTTATCATAGGAAGAGCGTAGAGGCGCCATTTGATCCACAGAAGATCCGGGGTTATGACCTCAACTAAGAGGCCCACCGAGGCGCATGGCCCATTCCAGTCTGTGGGGCCGTTCTTTGTTGAATTCCTGGCCACGTGTATACAAAGGACATCGTGTAAGATTCAGAGGTGGGCATTGTATCGGCCACACCCGCATAGGTATATATGGCCGGAAGCTGTAGACATCCGGTCATTTAACTCTTCTTTCTGTGCAGCTATTGCGTAATTTTGCTCACTTGATTATACTCCCACCCTGTCCTGCCATTTATCAAAGAGGTGCGGCCCAGCTCAAAGCCTTCTCAAGTGCCTCAGGAGGCCTTGTCTGACTTCCCAAGCCAATAGCTAATTTTTCCTCCTAGGATATTTTTTGCAAGTGTTTCTATTTTTCTGTAGCACGGTTTTCCTTGTACCCTGCCGGTGGTTGCAGAGCTTATTTGCATGCGAGCTCATTATAGCCTTAGAAGAAAACTGTGTACTTATATGGCTTACTTATTTCTGATTACTTGCTATTGCAATTTTATTTGTCTATAGATTTTATATTTATTTATCAAATTAATCAATTGATCTCTTTCTACCGTAGCCGAGGTGACGTCGCGCCTGAAGCATTTTCATCTGTAATCTAAAAATTCTATATGATAGAAAACCAGGATTTAAACCCCAAGCTAAACTATTTACCAACAACAAGTTTCAACTGTATCGAAAAGCTAAGCTCCCTGGATTTGAATGAAATCTTTAGAAATAAATGTACTAATAGAATGTACTTGGTGTGCTAAATCCGGGAGGTTTTGCATAAGTGCGAACAAACTGGAGCAATTTGCATAATTTTTGAGAATTTTTAGGTTCCATATTATTAAGAAGTGGTTCGATAAATATGCACAAATGGGTTGTACATTCGACTGGGCAGTTCAATGCAGTTGAATCTGTTATCTTTTCAGAGTATACATATAATAAAATAACATTATAAATGCCTGAAAATATCAAGACGTCACCAGACTTCGAAAATAACTGTTGCAGTTCCTTCGAAAGCACGTCACAGGACAGATATATAATGGTCAGATGACTTTGGCCATCACTTCAAAAAAAAATATTTAGCTATCTGAGATTATGCCGCAGCCGAGGTTGTAATTAGTTGTGATAGCATAATAAGTTAAATAGTTACAGCAGACCCGCAGGGGTTCAGTGGAGTTAATATAGACAGGTTATGAATGATAATGGAATAAAGCGGCCGATAAATAATAAGCCGTTAGGAGCTGATTAGTCTTCGAGGAGCAGTTAATTGGAAGTCGTGGAGGGTGTTGCTCCCAGGATCTGGCAATTCGATTTTTGAACGTGTTGAATGTCTCTGCTCCATCAGCTTCCGAAGGTAGTGTCCTACAAAATGTTCATTGTGAAGTTGGGGAATAACTGATAGAGATCTGTAAACCAGTGACACCGATGAATTCGCCTGGACTGAACAAAATTAAAAATACACATACAAATATTGTCTGAAATGGGTCATATGAAAACCATTATTTCTAAATTTTTGCTTACGTCGAAAGTTCATGCTACTCTTGGTAGTGGATGCATGGTGCGTGGACTATACCCAGACACACACACACGCCTACACTTACGCAAGACGCACAGTAAGTCTGAAAAGCTTGGCCTTGTAAAGTATAAATCTAATCAAGATCCTGTTTATATTGACTTATTTAATGGTCAGTGTAAACTTAAGGTCATATAAAAACTTCCCTTTATTTGTATAATCAATGCATGTGTTACCACAAGAGAGGAGAAGGCGTCACAGTTTGGAAAAGATAAAGTCAACTTGACTGCTCGCCCTAACTGGGGAACTCACAAGCACTTCATCGTGCTGCACATACAACCCAACTGGCCCAGAAGAGTGTACGGCTGCAGTTGATCACCATTTGTCAAGAGCTCCAGCGTCAATGACGGAAGTATCTAATTCGACGACCTGCGACCCCCTGATTACTCCTATTCCTGGTTTAGGTCAGCACCTCCACAGCCGCATCCGAACACTAGAAACTGACAGCGCAACAAGCGCTAGAGTCCGTCTGGTGGGTGGACGCGAACCAGAGACCTTGATTATTATACAGTATTCTCTAGCACCCCGGTACAATTGATATTATTGACTGGTACTCATAAAGTATGTAATGAACTATTCAATTCAGACTCTATAGAGCCATAATATGCCAGTAAATTAAAGCTGAAACTAGAGCACTCTGACAACGCATACCTCCACCAAACAAGGCACCGTTAATGAAAAATTCGAATGTATTCTGAAATATGATTCCCTCTTTTGCGACACCAAAATATGGTCATTTGTGTATTTTACAGTAATAACAGCTTGATTAATTTTTTCAAAGATCCCTCCGTAACTTTTTGAGGTATGTCCAGACAAACATTTTGACAAGCATCAGTCAAACACACCACTGGACTAACCGATCGACACCAAAATTTGGTCATTAGTGTCTTTCAACATTTTTAGTAATTCCTATAAAATTTCATGAAGATCTGTTTATAATTTCTTGAGCTATGTTGCTCACAAACGTTAGTCGAACACACAAACAGACCATCCGGTCATCACCAAGATTTGATCATTTATGTCTTTTAACATTTCTAATAAATCCTGTAAATATCATAAAGATTCGTTCATAACCTTCTTAGTTATATTACTGAATAATCATAAAATCAAACAAAACGCCAAACAAGCAAAGCAACAGATCATCACAAAAATTTGGTCATTCACTCTTCGTAATATACATAAAAACTCAGGTAATTTTCGCAAAAATTCGTCCATAACCTTTTGAGTTATGGTCCTAAAAAAGGCAGATGAACAAACACACAAGCGGTTGAACGGATTTTCACCAAAAGTTGATCATCTGTTCCCCCTAACATTCCTAACAATCCCTGTAAATTTTGCAAAGATCCGACCATAACTTTTGATCTTTTTATTATGGTGACAGACCAAGAGACAGACAGACAGACTCGACAAAAACATTGCCGGAGTGAATAAAGCGCTCATTATAGGAAGTAATAATAATAATAATTTTATTTAAATCATTGAACACAATCAAACGACATAAAAATACAAAATGAAAATTTTACCTACATTTTTAACAACTATAAATGATGTCTAGCCCATCGCTAGTTAGGTTTTAACTATTCAGGCAACTATTAGCGCTTAGACCAGCGGAGTGAATTAAGCTCGTGAACGGAGCATAGTATCAGAACGAACAATATACACACTGACCTCTGTGAAATGACGTCATCACTTCCAAGCGCAAACAGAAGCAGACTAAAGATCAGTGCAATGAAGACTAAAACAGCGAGAGCGAAAAATGCTGCGATCTAAAATAAAGAAAAACGTAATGCATTATACCACGATAGAAAAAAAAACAGTAGTGCAATGAAGAACAGCGCTGAAACGGCTCATACATTCTGAGCTTCATCATTAAGACAATAAAGTTTTGGAGAAGTGAATAAGAAAGCCTTCTGGGATTTTAGTTTTATTATTTATTTATTTATTATTACTATTTTATTATTAATATTATTATTATTATTATTATTATTATTTTAGTCTAATAAAACTAAAATCCTAGAAGGCTTTCTTATTCACTTCTCCAAAATGACCTAGCCTGAGAGTCCTCCAATCTTCGAATCAAGACAATGAAGTGTAGTTGAGAACAGTGCCGAAACACAGCTTGGCAAAACAAACCGTGACGGTCAGTCATTATGTACGAACCATAAAAAGTGGAGTGAATAAACGGGTAATGCAGAACAATGAAATATGAAACTAGAACGCCTCAGTGGCGTAAGACCATCACCCGCGGTAGGGGGCAAATTCAGCGAAGTCATTTTCGATGAATGAGGCTATGGCACAGCCGCATTCATTTCAGAGATTAGCTCTTCAATAATAACATAGGAAGAAAATAGAACGCCCCGTTCTCCAGACGATCTGCCTCGGTGCAGGAAAATTCGCCTCGGTGGAGAAAATTCAACGCCGTCATTTTTTATACTCAGCTAGGTCTAGTTTTTTGACATGAGTCACATCTAGGTCAATCCACCAAAATTAGGAAGATGGCTCTACTCCTTCGACCACTTATTGGGTGGACTGACAAATATACAAATATATATATATATATGTATTTATATATTAACTTAAATCTTCAACGAACACATTATCACCTCCCTCACTTTGTGGGTGATAAAAAAACAGTGGAGAGCACAGCAATGGAATAGAGCATCCTGAGAGAAAACGTGCGACTGTGAACAACGCAGCGCAATTAAGAACAGTGCGAACGTCTGTCTAAAATGCAGCGAAGGCCAAAGGATGCGTAGCGATCAAATACCTGTCGTCCGAGCGAGTTTCTTGTTAGAAGATGTACGTGACTAAGCCTGTTCCCCTTGTATGATTTTTTCCTCTTATGTAGTATGCGTCTTAGATGTGCTCTAGGATAGAGTTTGTGGTGGGACATATGTGCTAAGGTAGGATGCTACGCAGCCCCTTGCACGATATCTGTAGTTCCTCCTACGACCAGAAGGAAGTCTTTTGTCTACTGATATAACTAAATGCCGAGGACACATATGCATTTCTACGCCCAACTAGTTGCTCGGATGAGAAGCTCGCGTGTTTCTTCGATACATATTAGAAGTCGGTAGCATAGATACCGTTGCACAAATGACGTCCGAGTCTCACATCCTTGTATCAAGTTGACTGTGTTAATGCCTAGTGTGTCTCCGGCATTAAACAGGTAGTGCTCCATGGAGACAACGCCAAGATATCAAGATGACCTCGATATAGAGAGAGGTAAAGGTAATCCTCGATTAACGTCATCGATATATGTACGTACTTAAATAGGTACAGGTACTCCTCGATGTAGGCCCTATACCTATATAGGTATCATTGTATGATTTGAGTTCAAGATTTTTACCTCTAGTCACTCGATATTCGTACTCTTGGACCAGAGAGACATATATGAAGGACCTGGAAGAAATTTCTAACATGAACATGATGAGCTGGAGAACAGCGAAACGCGCGTCGTGGGTATCAAAATTTCTTTAACTGCTTCCAATCGAAATCTACATGGATGCCATCTCAAGAAAATAATATATATATACAATTGTGCATCCTAAGTTGGCGACTACCCGTGCTTATCTACATCGAGGACATACTTAACATACCTATATCGAGGACATACTTAAATATCTCGGACATACCTTAATCGAGGACATACTTAAATATCTCGGACATACTTAAATATCTCGGACATACTTAAATATCTCGGACATACCTATATCGAGAACAACCAGAACGCGGTAGTATCAGTGGGTCATGGAAGAATTACAGATACCCTGGTACAGAAGTACGTGGCAGACCCACGGTAGTATAAGTACATCTCGGTACTTTTTGACAACACGGGAAGAAGGATGGTATAGCTTTGCCGAAGTGACATCATCCCTCGCTCAACTTAAATAATCTTATGAACTGAAAGTCGAGCAGCCAGTGGGTCTAGTGTCCCGTTATAGCTGGGCATCTGCGGCCATCTATCTGCCCAATAATCGAAGCAAAAAAGCCGAAGTAAAGTACATTTTTTACTCCTGCGGCGGGATTCCAAGCTGCTGCCTCTGATAAAAACACGTGGTCAGTACCAGTTTTTAGCCAGAGTTTGTTACGTGCATCGTAAGTTGTGAGCTTATACAATGCCTGGCTCCTGATGGCAGCCATCTTTCATTTAGGGTTAGGTTATGAAAAAGACCAGACCACTGTAACGCTGTATTATTTTCAGTTAACCCTTTACGGGGCAAGTAACCATATATGGTCACTTTCATAATGCTAATCCTACGAGAGTGTTGTAAACCGTCCATGGGTTAACGAGAGGCTGATAGTCACACGAGTCTTTTCAATGAAATTATGCTCGTTTTCATCAGCAGTATCCCTGTTCTTTGAGAATTAGCTCATGTTGATGATGTAGATCAAGTGAACTTACTTACAGTTATATATATCAGTCTTGTGCCACAAGAAATTGCTCACAGTAGGCATTCTCAACACATTCGCCAGTGTGAAAAAAATTCAAAACGTTGAAAGTGCCACTCACTGCGTTTTAAAGACAATTAACCGTCATCATCTATGTTGCATTATATTTATAATTTGCCTCTGAAAAAAATTAAACTATTTGTGCATTTTCTACAGGATAGGAACTGCTTTTCTAGCACATGCATGCTGACGTCAAAAAATGTATATAATAGCTGTACATATATGTACATAAGGGTACTTTGCAAGTAAGCCGTCTTTTATGCAGGTTTCATTAAAACCTACGCCGTGGCTCTATGTTAAAATGTCTTTATTATTCATCTCATCATGGAATGTATAATAAAATCAATAAGAAATTTTGATAAAAAAAATACGACGTTGTTTTTAACGAAATTATATGCATGCAAACAAATGTATTATATGGAGCCCTGTCTGGGACCAGATACACAAACGCTTTGTAAAGTTACCGTAACGTAAACTGTTCAGTTCCTTGAAGAAGTACCGATATCGTTGCTCAGACTTTGCCACTTTCTTGTACTGATCTTCACAAAGTTATCATCAAAGTGGTTTGAACCTCCAACCGATACTTACCTACATAATAGACGGACCCATATACTAAATGTGAAGATTAGTAAAAATGTAAAATGTCAGCAATTATATGGTTGCACTCGTGCCTGCAGCTGTACAGTTACGATGCTTTAAATTTTACATAAGAAATAAATGTCCAATAAATAAATAAATAAATTATAATTTTACAAAGCGTTTGAACATCCGACCGACCCCTGAACAGTAAATATGTGTGATGGAGTTCAATCACAATTATTGAATTTCATAGCTCTTAATACTCTATGTGAGTTACGGTATCATATTTTAGGGTTTTTGAAGAAAGGAGGACGCATACGTTAACACTTGAAAGAAAAAAGAATACTTTTTTAACTAGAGCACTCTGAGAGCGCATTCTTCCACCAAGCAAGGCAACGGTAGCGAAAAATTCAAATTGATTCTGTAACTATAATTTTCTTTGTATCAACACTAACATCTAATCATTGGTCTTTTTGACAGTAATAACAGCTTCTGTAGTTTTCTCTTTGAAAATCCGTTGATAAATTTTCGAGCTATGTTGATAACACACATTGTGATAAATATAAGTCAAGCACACAAACAGACTAACCGATCATCACCAAAATTCAATCATTCATGTATTTTAACATTTGTAAGAATTCCAGGAAATTTCATAAAGATTTGTTCATAATTTTTGAGTTATTTTACTAAGAATAAAAATTAAACACAGAGACAAACAAACGAACAAAAGTACAGATCACCACAAAAATTTGGTCATTTACTCTTCATAATAAGCCTAGCAGCTCATGTGAAATTCATAAAAATCCGTTCATAATTTTTTGAGTTATGGTACAAAGAAAAAAGATAGGCAGATAAATAAACAAACGGTTGAACGTTTCTTCACCAAAAATTAATCATCAGTTACTCCTAAAAGGCCTAACAATCCATATAAATTTCATAAAGATCCCTGCATAACTTTTTTGAGTTACTTTAGTGACAGACAAAGAGCCAAACACGACAAAAGCATAACCTCCTTGGCGTATGTAATTGCAAGCGTGGTGTTCTTAAGCGCGGTTCTTTCAGAGTGTTGAGATTTTACAATTACAAGACAGTGTGTCCTGCGATACTGCAACGTTTGTAAATTTAGGCACTAATTAATTATTGATGCAAGTATTTACAGAAGTTGTTGTAAAGTTTCATGATTTTTTGTGGGCTCGTAAATTATATAAGATCAAACCCAAAGCAATCCAATAAACTACATGTCTACTAGATCTAAGTTTTAGAAATCTAAATTATTT
Organism: Parhyale hawaiensis; assembly: GCA_001587735.2. NCBI lineage: Eukaryota > Metazoa > Arthropoda > Malacostraca > Amphipoda > Hyalidae > Parhyale > Parhyale hawaiensis. Next base: position 7,996,780 of record LQNS02276769.1, read on the forward strand.
AAATTTGGCGCGTTAAAAAGTAATGAAAACTTAAAAATAAATTAGTAGCGAAGAATTTCAACCCCTGCAAGTGCCCCTCTTACCCCAAAAGTGCCCCTCTGGCCCAATACTGCCCCTGTCGGCCTTAAAAGTTGACTGCGATAACCCTATGGTTATAATCCAACTTATGAGAAGGCATATCTTGAAAAATTAATACACTACGTGGTCAACCTTGGTGCGTATTGATGATCAATCTTTCGACTGGTTGCACTTCAAATTGTCTGAAGGTTGGTCAATTTTGGAACCAGTGATAAATAGTAGCAGTAAAATCTAAAAAAAATTGATAATAATAGCATATTTTACTTGAAAATTGGACATTAAATGATTTGACCCAACTTTGGAGCCAATGATGCGTGGCAGTGACAATATCCCTAAAGCAAGAAATGAACATTGTTGCTGATAGAAAAAAAAATGGACATTTCGGGAATAAACTCTCCTTTACCTGTCCCTAAATTGCAGTAGAATCATAAATTACCCTAATTCGGCACGTCTCAAGGTACAGCCTATATAAAAATAACAAATTTCGAAACTTCCCCTTGACGTGCATCACTTCATTTTCCCGATAGCTCCTGGGCTTTGGTGCGTTCTTTATCATCACCTTGAATTAAGAATCACTTTGGAACTACAACCACACCATTACATTATCCTTGGTTACCTTTGAGGTTATTAATCCGGCGAAGTCCAGGAGACGTTATGCACTTCACACATCTTTTTCAGAACTGATGCAGCATTCCGTAAGCACCTGAGGGCTGGTAGCAAGTTATCGGTGTACTTAAATGAGCATTCTATAATATATGATCTGCTTTAGCGTGCAGTCTACCATGTATGATTCGCTTTAACATCCAATCTACCATGTATGATCTGCTTTAACGTGCAGTCTACCATATGATCTATTTTAGCGTGCAGTCTACCATGTAGGATCTGCTTTAGTATGCAGTTTATCTGAGAAGTACAAGGAAAAAAGTAGTTATTCAGAGACATTGATCTAGTTAATTATTTCTTAACCTAACCTTAGCCTAACCAAACCCCGCCACGATGCTTGCGCTTGGTGTACGCAAAACATTTGAGTAGACTACACGCTAAAGTGTCTGCTGCGGCTTGGCAGACTAAAGAAAACTGGGTAAACTTCCCGCTAAAGCAGCACCAAATTATTTCAACGCTGGACATAACCGCTTGCATATGGCTTGTCTCTCACTTTTAATAAGTATGAGTCCAGTAATTTTAACCTTCACGGCCTTGATACTAGCAGCGTGTCGAATAACTAAAAAAAATAATAATACATAACAGCTGAAGCAGCTGTGTCTGTCACATACATGTTATTCGTGCCGCCATGTCAGTTACCTAAGGTCATTTACAAAATCTTAACGTCAAAGCACAGTCGTAATACAGGTCATAACTCTAGCACTTAGCAGCACCACGCCTCATTCCTAAAATAATAACAATAATAACGTTTACGGCACCTGTGCAAGCCTCGGGACCTTAAAAAAGCGCCCATAAAATTGCTCATGTCTTGGTTGTACTGTTGACCATAACTAAGCGGCACTTTATGACAAACTGTGGACGTAAGATGTGGTCAAGTACGAATTACACAACCCATACGCGACGTTACAATGTGCGCAGAACTATGGGTAATTGCTAGGCGTTGTGTGACGTATAAATAGCGGACCAGTTGACCTGAGTGTCAGTGCGTACAGAGCAACCGAAGTGAAAACATGATTGCCTCCTTGGTTAGTATTTGAAAGATGTTTGTCTCTCAATCTAGAATGGTAAAAAGGGTCTTTAGTTTTACTGTAACAATACTGGAAAATACATCGGATAAAATACGTAATAACTTAAATTATCATCTATTTCTACTTGGCGAGCAGTAGAGAAAATACGCTTTCTATTTATAATACCATGCGGATACTAGGGCATATTTTCATGTTTATTGGCAGCTAAAAGTCATTTCTACTAAAATACTTATGAAAGAAAAAATACTGTTTCTCGCTTACTTGGTTAATATTAGAGTAAAAATCACTTCAAGGCAAAAATATACATATATAAATATCACTACTTCCGTGATCAAGCAATACAAAAAATCAATCTACGATGACTGATCATATTTTTAAGTTGAATTCCTACTAGTCTAGTATAACAGAAATTTTTTAAAAGGTCAAGCTATGGTGTTACATCTAGGAATTATCGTTTGCACGCATTTTAACATTTGTTAACATTAATGATCATTCGCATATCCTAAAATACTGACATAAATTATATCTATTTCATTTCGCTAGCATTCCTAGATGATTAAATTATCTATGGCCTCAGTGTTTCCTCTTGTGGTCATCATTACACTTGTTCCTGTTTTCCATCAATTTAAGCAATAAAATAATATGTCTTCAATTATCAGCTTATTAAAGCTTTCATCTCTTGTAAGAATTAACTTTGAACTCATAGCTTTTATTATTCATTTTGGCATCACTTATGCATTCATGCAATATTTAATATAATTTTATTTTGTTTACATCACTTAAATCATAATGAAAGGCACACGGAACCTCGACTAGCTTTCACTTACCTCCGTCATCGATTTCGGAAGGCATGTACGCCAAACATTAATGTATTTTTCTACGGTTTTTAGATCCGTGTGGCTGTTCTGGCCCTCCTGGCCGTACTAACCTTTGGAGCTCCCCAACCTGGATACGGTCATGGTGGGTTTGGATTTGGTGGATTTGGCCACGGTCATGGTGGATTTGGGCACGGTCATGGTGGATTTGGTGGATTTGGGCACGGTCATGGAGGCTACGGTCACGGACACGGACACGGCCACGGCAAGAGTTTCGTGTACTTCCACCAAGACTTCCACCATCATGGTGGATACCACTGATTGCTCCCATCACCAGACCTCAATCATAGAAAATCAGCTTCGATAGTAAACTATTTACATAATTTTTAATCGCTGAAAAATCCAGAAAATCATCACTCCTACTACTAAAAAAAGTAAAATCTAGTACAAGTTTTAAAATATGTTCTTGACAGTGTACCACTTTCCCATATTTCTTGAAGCTCGTATTATAGATGATTCTTTTATCTTTCATTCACCATTAAAACATATTAGACTTTTAAGCAATAATTATTTCCTCATTTTACTAGATGAAAAACTATTCCGCCAGTTCATTGTTCTCGGTGAAGCGAAAATCTCCATATTTCTTTGTTTTTTTAAGAAGTTAGTCACTGTAATATCTCTCATCTATTCAGTGCGAACATTGAATTAAAATAATATGAAATTTTATTAAGGCATAAGATTCAAAACATCAAATAATGTGTCTATTAACTATTTCATACTTATGATTTTCAGAAAACAGCCCTTGAAAAATACATATTTATGTTGAACTTTGTACGGAAAGAAAGCACGGCAATCAAATTTATTTAAGGTAAAAATGACAACGAAAAATTAGTGAATCTATTTATGAATTAATGCATTGTATATTTCGTGAACAAAAATGTGATTAGATTCGTAGAGCGATAGAAGAGATTCCTAAGCGTCTTTCTATTTAATTAGTGTTATCATCATTTGAATAAATTATTCATGCGAAAAATATCTTTGTGAGTTTCTACCCGAGTGAAACTTTACATGAGTTGCTGAAATAACTAAAACAACTAAAACAAAGATATTCGGCTGAGAAAGCTATCTGTAACGGAATCTGAGTTGGTTCCCAAAAAAAAAAACTTTAGATCCGTTTGGGCGACCCAGCTATAGATCACTAGCCGTACATGACGGCAACGCTGAAGGTTGCTGCGTCGCTTAGTGCATAATAATAATAATAATAATAATAATCCCATTTATTTCTCATCTGGAGACTGCGTCCAACAAGGTTAGGACACAGTATCCTGAGGTTTTCATGCTTAGTACTAACATAGGAATAATACTAAAA
>LQNS02276769.1:8068065-8078590 GCA_001587735.2 Parhyale hawaiensis
GTCTGGGGTGAAAAATTGCACTTTTACAATTGCATTTTACAAGTTTCTCATCGCTCAGAATGTATCAATATTGCTTTTCAAACCATTTAGCATCATTTCTAATGCAATATCTAACAGTTTCTTTTATTTCAGATACATCATTCAAATTTTTTTACTATTATTATTCAACTGCGATTTTTCACCCCGAAAAGTGTACCTAGTGAAATCACCAGTTTTGTAGTACTGAGACTGTCCATCGCACGGTTTTTGTTCTTCAACTTCACACAAAAGAATGTACCTTCGGCCAAATCAGCATAAACCTGCCTCAAAACATCTTAGGTAGCTTCCTTGCAGTTTGTTTTCATCTTAGTTGCATTATTAACCATTTTTTACTATTATTATTACACTGCGATTTTTCACCATAACGATGTAGTAGTGAAATCACCCCGTTTTATAGTGAGAAGTTCATCGCGCGGTTTTCCGTTAATAACTTCAATACAAAAAAACTTACCTCTCCAAAAATTGACATGAACGTACCTTGACACATATATAAGTGTGAAAAGTTTCATCTTCCTAGCCCCAGCCGTTTTTTTAGTAATTTTAAAGTATGCGGAAAATGCGTTGAATCACCCCGGTCGACGCTATAGACTAATATAAGAAATATAAATACTGGGAAACTTACATGCAGTGGAACCCCGTTTTCCCGGACAGCACGGGGGGAGGCCGTTCCGGGAAACTGAAATTTCCGGGAAAACAAGACAATTTCAATTCCCGGAAAAACCCCGTTTTTCCGGACGTAGGTATGTCTGGCAAATTGAAACTATTTCCGGGATATTTTATGCCAGAAAAACCCCCATTTGCCGCACGTTAATGAACGAAAATGAAACTACTATGTGCAGATGCCTACTGAACAAAAATGGCGGTGGTTGCCTTCCGATTCCCGGAAAAGACGCTGCGCAATATGCGAATTTCAGTATCTGCGCAGTGTCACTTTCGGGAATTCTTCTGAAGGTCTGGAACTTCTGCCGGACTTTTTCCGGGAAATGCCAAAGTTTTCCGGTAAATGCCAAAGTTTTCCGGTATTCCGGCTTGGTTTCAGTTTCCCGGAACATTCCGGGAATACCCCAGAAAAGTGAAAAAAGTCCAGGAAAACGGGGTTCCGCTGTACCTATACCAACCAGCCTGGAAACATCTTATATAGCATCCTAGCAGTTCGTTTTCATTTTAGTAGCATTTTTACCCATTTTTTACTATTATTATTGCACTGCAATTTTTCACCCCAACAGTGTAGTGGAATCTCCCCGTTATACATTGAGAAGTCCATCGCGCGGTTTTCCGTTAATAACTTCAATGCAAAAAAATGTACCTCTTCATAAATTGCCATGAACGTACCTGGAAACATCATATACAAGTGTGAATAGTTTCAACTTCCTAGCCTCAGCCGTTTTGTAATAATTTTAAAGTATGCAGAAAATGCGATGAATCACCCCAGTCGATGCTATTGGGCACTGAGTGGTTGCCTCTAAGAACCTCTGCATCCAGTAAGCAAATATTTCTGGTGTGATCCAACCACTGTCTGATGTTGCAATATCAACTTCTTTATCCTTCATCATCACATTCCAACTGGCCATGTGGTAGCTACTTTCCTTTGAAGATGATCATTGTGTGGAATGTTCTTCCTGCAGCAGACACTGAAGCTAGGACAGTGTGAGCTTCAAGCCCAGTTGTGGCTGTCATTCTTGCTGCTTTCTGCCCTTTGGGGACTACGATCTTTGTAAAATTTGCATATGTATCCACAGACGTCTCGTCCAGATTCTACAATGTCTACCCTTTTCAGTTCTGCTTCCAGAGTATTGTAGAGTCCATAGATCACTTTGAGATCAGCTCCTGCCATCTTTCTTGACTTCACTAGTGCGGAGGGCTTTTTGGTGGACTGACGGTAACGGTTCATAAAAGAAAAAAGCCAATAGTCTCCAGGACTTCCATTTACGAATTGGCAATTGTGTCTGATGTAATCTCCCATCTTTGTGTTCAGTGTTCTATTCTTATTGGCAAACTCCTGTACAATGTCTTTCACTTACTCACGTGTACTGCCATAGCCCCATTTTGCTTTGGTCTGAAGGCACAATGCCAGTTCTTCCTCTGCTTCTATTGCCAGGCTATAGGACCACCCATGTTTTTGGGCGAGTGCCGAGTTGTGAAGATTTTTCATCTTATAAAGCGTAGAGTCAGCCATGTTGTATTTCTGAAAATATAAATGTTCATTAGCTATCATAAGATTAGGTGTCTGTAGACAGGGGGTGACTTCGAACAGTTCAAGAAAAAGATTTGACTTTGAACATCCAAGCAAATGCTATAAATGGAGTAAGGAAATTTTTTGTTCATGAATGAAAGATAAATGTCTATACAATCTTAGATAAATGTCTTGGGGTCCTGCAATAAGGTTTTGTACATGGAAAAAAAAACATTAGTAAGGAGTGGTAAACAAAGAATTTTTTTTCCTATAAAAAAATTGGTGCAGTCAGGAGTGAAATGGAGCATACCATCATCTAAGGCATTCAATATGATGAGCTTCCACTTTGAGATATTTTAGACTTTGTTTGAAATGTCTATTTTGAGTGCTCAAAAAAATTTTTTTGACTTCTGTTTTTATGGGGTGACTTTGGACACCCTTCTGTACTAATTAGTATCATTTATTTTAGACTCCACAGCTAGTACCATCTGAGGCACTGCTGCAAGAATTTGGCCCAACAGATTTCTCAACAAGGATGCCTCGTTGCCTAAGACCACCCGAGGTGGGAGCAAATTCAATGAAGTCATTTTGGATGGCCAGCTAAACCTCGTTTCTCATGTGAATGCTGTATCCAACGAGGATGGCGCCGCACTTACCACCCCGTTCATATCTCTGAACTAAAAACATGGGAAAAGTAGGATACCTCATGGCATCAGATGATCTGCCGCTGTGGAGGCTAATTTGCTCCGGTGAGAAGTAGAACAGGATTTTGAACTCACTGTAGCTCTAAGTTACCATCATGTATCATTAGTTCCCTTCATTTTGTAGTTCAACATTATTTCTTTAAGTTTAGTGGAAGTAAGCAGTATTTTTCCATTGCATTATTGTCATTATCCAGCTCTCAACAAGGCTATTTTTGCTAGGGTTTTGCTGAATTTTTTTTAAAAGGCCAAATTTTTGTCCGACGCCGCCCTGACCATGTCCAAATAATTTTTACTAGTGTATCCACATATCAAGTTGAAGATGCTAGGTGTATTGCACATATTCAATGATATTTTGTAGCATTTGGACATTAAAAAAAAATTTGGGTAAAACTTTACCTGGTAACCACATTAGGCCTAGGTCACATTGTGTGGAAGAAGTGGGTGGGGTTCAGCAAGCAAGGGGGCGGGGCTAAGCTAGGTGGCAGCATTCCCGCCAAGCAGTCACCAACATGCAGTGGTCGAGGCAGGAGCGTGCTCTTGCCTGCGAGCCCTACTTCTCCAACAGTTGTTCCATTATTGCTACTCAACATGCCTTTCGTAGGAGGTGCAATATTTCTCCTGCAGGTTCTGTGACTGGCCGGCAATCTATTGTTTCGTGAGTGGAGACATTCAGGTCGAGTGGCAGTGGATAGAAAACCTGATTAGGAGGGCATCAGACAGCCAGAACTCCACAAAATTTTGAAAGCCTGAGAGTCTATCCACCGATCACCTCGGCGTTCGGCAAGGAAACATGCAGCTGCTCTGGCAATATCTGAACGCAGCCTAAGACGGATTCTTCACAAAGATCTTAATTTCCATCCCGACAAAATGGCCGTAGTGCAGAAGCTGAACGACCAGGATTGGCTTTCCCGCCAAAATGCATGTGTAGCCGCTGAAGCGCTCCCGAGCAAGCTGCCTGATGACGCACTTGTTCTTTAGTGATGCACACTTTCACATTACTACTGGCTGTGTCAACAAGCAGAACATGCGTTATTGGAGCGCTAATAATCCACGTGAACTTCATGAGACTCCACTCCATTGTGAATGTGTTAGAGTGTGGTGCGCAATTTCAAAAGCAGGGATTATTGGTCCTTACTTTTTCGAAGAAGGCGAACGCCCTGTTACGGTGACCACAGCTCGCTACAGGGAGAGGCTTTCCAGTTTTTTTCAAAACTGGAAGAACTGGATCTTGGTGATGTGTGTATTCAACAAGATTAAGCCACGGCACACACAGCGTGGGGATCAGTGGAACTTCTGAGGGAGCATTTCCCTGGGCATCTCATTTCCTTGAAAGGCGATATTCCGTGGCCTGCACGGTCACCTGATTTGAATCCATGTGATTTTTTCTTATAGGGTTATCTCAGATCCATCATTTATGATGATTGCCCACAAAACCTGCTTCAGCTAAAGAACAACATTTGCAAGGCCATCACCGATATATCCGCCTCTATGCTAGATAGGGTTGCATAAAATTTCGAAAACTTGGTATCAGTGCATTAACAATGAAGGTCATCTGGTATCACAGTGCATTAACAATTGAATGATGACATTTTCAAAACTACTTTAGAAATAAATTTTAAGATTGTAAAATTAGATTTTCTCTAAATTAAAACAACTCAAGTACTTTTTTATTATTAACCTTTTAAATCAGCAACTTTCTGTGCTGCAGCCTTATAATGAACTTCTGTGTATTGCACCTTCCTTTGCCAATGAAATAAAAATTTTAGAAGCATATTTCGAGCTCCAGTTTTACTTTGTTTCAGAGATACAGTGGAACCCCGTTTTCCCGGACCGCACGGGGGGAGGCCGTTCCGGGAAACTGAAATTTCCGGGAAAACGAGAAGATTTCAATTCCCGGAAAAATCCCGTTTTTCCGGACGTATTTCCTGCAAATTGAAACTATTTCCGGGATATTTTATGCCAGTAAAAACCCCGTTTGCCGCACGTTAATGAACGAAAAGGCAACTATGTGTGCAGACGCATACTGAACGAAAATGGCGGTGGTTGCCTTCCGATTATCGGAAGAGACGTTGGGCAATCGGCGAATTCTAGTATCTGTGCAGCGTCACTTTTGGGAATTCTTCTGAAATTCCGGAACTTCTGCCAGACTTTTCCGAGAAATGCCGAAGTTTTCCGGTATTCCGGCTTGGTTTCAGTTTCCGGGAATACCCCGGAAAAGTAAAAAAAAGTCCGGGAAAACGGGGTTCCACTGTATTAACAAGACTGTTCTTTTCCAATGACCTTTTAACTCCGACCACATAAATTTTATTTAAAAACATGTTTGAGCAAGAATCATGTGCTTAAAAGTCAAATCTGTCACTTGTTCATGCATGAAAATTTAACTATGACCATCACCTAGGATGTTATATTTTTGCTGGGGTTTGATTGTTTGTTAGCCATGTAACTCAATAAGTTAAGGTAGCGCCGCCAATGGTCATGTACGTTTCGCAAGTTTTTTTTGTATGGTGTTACGATACGTGACACGCACAGGCAGCCGATACCTTATGCGCCGTGCATACTGACACAATCTTAACTACTATATGTGATACGCACAGGGAGCTCATACCTTATCCGCCGTGCATAATGACGCAATATATGATAGCTACACGCAAAGGCAGCTGTTACCTTATACACTATCCAATCGATTGTTGTGGTTATCTGGTTGATCCTTGTGGCAGATGAATGGACTGCAATATCAGACCAGTAGATCATTGCGGTTAGCTATCTGATTAACCACTGTGGTCGATCAGGGAACCGTTGTATCCGACCAGTCGATCATTGTGGTTTATCTGGTCGAGCGATTGACCTCATAGGCCGTTATGGCGATAGAAGATTAACGCCATCCTAGAGCAAGAAATGTATAAACGTTGGAATATGAAACCAAGTGCCGAAAGGTTTACCAAAGAACTACAAGCACTGTAGATATGTGTGGTTTAAAATAAACAACTTTGAATTTTGATTGGAGACTAACGATTTCCTAGCTTCCTGCCTGCAATGTCTGATCACTACCCCCCCTCCAATTAGGGGGGTGAAGTGAACTCGTGGAAAAAATACTAGAAGCTAGTCCAAATATGTGTAGCTACTACGATGTCAAACACTGATATTGCGACTTAGGTGCAAACAAACCCCTCGAAAAAAATTATTTCCCGAGAATGGTAGTTTTTCAAATACCAAAAAATATGCACATTTTCAGGCAATCTTCCCATTTAAAAAAATCCTCAACTTTTGAGTTTCGGAAATTACAATTTTCGACTTGCAGAATATATTAAGCATTTTTTTGGCTACCAATTGAGCCCTAGCTGATCTTTCTAGTGTCTTTCTAGTGATCGTAAACTAAGCCGGTGATCATAGACTAATGCCTCTACCCTATTCAAGTCTTTTCCTTTTCCTCTCTTTGAGCTGCTATGTTGCACTTGTTAGTGAGGCACAACTAATACAATGCGCTAATTCAATCATATTTAGATCTTACAAAAGTTGGATCCACTTCATGGCTAGGCTTGCAAAATCCCAAGTTGTGAAATATGATGAATGACATGTGTAGATCTTCACACTTTGTGACTATGGTCATTGGTCCCCAGGCTGCAAAAATACAGTTGCATTCTTGAAAGTTTCTATGGTCAATATGGGGCAATTGAACAATGCTCTCTGTCTTGAAAAAGCGTAGCTAACTTATAATTTAAATAGGTATGAGTTGCACCTCACAAGCCTAGGTAGCTATGTACTGTGTCATGTTTATGTTTTGTAAATAATAGACTAATTATCATAAAGGTATTAGGTGAAGTTTCTTCTAATGCTTGTCTTTTTACAGAGAATTTTCTTGTGACAAAGAGCTATGTGATGCACTTCTGCTGCTTGCTTATTTTATTTTAGCTTCTATGCACATTTTTTGACCAGTTGGAAGCTTTTAGGTTTAACTTTTGTTGAGTTGCTTATGCTGTACAGTCTCTTGCAATGAATAACCACTCATCACGCAATGGTGGTGGTCCCCGTGTTGTTACTATCCACAAGAGTGAGACTGGCTTTGGCTTCAATGTCCGTGGCCAAGTCAGTGAGGGTGGGCAGTGGCGGCCTATAAATGGAGAGCTGTATCCTCCCCTGCAGCACGTCTCTGCTGTGCTTGAAGGTGGCGCTGCTGAAAAGGCTGGGGTTCGACGTGGAGATCGCATACTTGAAGTGTAAGTGATTGACAACTAGGCCTATCCAATGTTGTACACTAAGCATAGACTTGTCATTATCAAATGCAATTTTAATACGGAACCTGTATCTTTCCATACAGTGCCTAGTGATATCCTGTATTATTATGTGGTGCTATTGTTTTAGCCCAGGCTTCTGGATGTTCTCACTAAAGATTAGGATTTTAACTGTGGTTAATAGCTAGTTAGCTACATAGTTATTGTGTAGGTATATTTAATATGCTATCTTCCTAATAACACTACTTTATCCTTTCTTTTCTTACTTCATTTGCTAGTGTTGCAACTATTATTAGCACCACTGACATAGCCTACCAGTACAAGTAGACTTCAGTTATTACATTCTATGTAGCTATTGTTGTAATTTGCAATAGCTAGCTACAGCAGTAACCAAAGCTGATAGAATACTTGAATAAGTTTACTGTTGGATCCAATAATAAATTAATTAGCTAGCTACCTGGTGAGAGTTGGATGACTGCATATTAAGCTCTTACCACTGGCACAATTGGGACTTCAACTCTGGCTCCTTGCACCCGAAAATTTGTAATCCTTTCAGCTTTTCAGCCAAATATTGATAGAACTGCTTGCCAACCCTCCAGGGCATGACAATTCTTATATACAGTATATGAGAGATTTAAATTTTATACCTATTGCTATAGAACTCTTATTATTACATTCATTGAGCAGTCAGTAAAGCATACAGTGTCCTGCCAGAACTTTATTGCAACTTGTGCAGGGTTGAGTGACAAATGTATCCCATAACTAACTTGTTATGTTCTCCCACTGCGACTGAGGTGCTAGAAGCAAGTTGCCCATAGCACAAATTTTTAGCTGGTGTGTTAAGAGACTGTAAAGAAATACCGGGAGATATATACAGCTTTGTGTTTAGATGTAGCCTAGCTATGCACAAGAGTTGGAACTGGGGTAGCAATGACATTTTACTAGCTATCTTATTCATAATAGCAAAATAAAATTTATATTATATAGTGTCACATGTGCTCCATAGGTGGCAATTCTTGTAGCTCTTGACATTTTGCATGGTATTCATGTATGGAATTAACCTTCTTAGGCCTATGCTGATTTTTTTCCAGATTCCAGGTAGCTATTGAAAATAGTGCTACTAGCTACATACTTAGATGCATTGTAACTAAAGGGTAGGTATTTTAGACCTAACACATTGTTTCAATTATGATTGGCCCTTAATAGGTAGGTATCTGTGCCAGTTCAGGCATAGCTAGGTACCAGGATGTTAGCAGTATGCAGATGTTTTTATGTAGCAGCATATTAGACCCATATTGGAGGCCGACTGGACACCAACCTAGAATTGTTTAGGTAGCTAGTACAGCTCTAAAATCTTTTAAAAAAAACATCACTACTTAATAAAAAAATACTGGCTTCCCAGGCTATCTCTGCAAGTAGCTATACCTATGCTTTTCTAATTATGTTGAGTTCATTATTTTTCGATGCTGAGCAGAAATGGTACGAGTGTGGAGGGAGCTGAGCATCGCTACGTTGTGGAGCTCATCAAGCAGGGAGGAGATGCACTTAGACTTACGGTTATTTCAGTGTCACAAAAGGTATGTCGACGTTTATGCTTCTGGGTCTTACCTTGATACCTTCAGACTGCTGTGTGGTTTTCCAGATAGCAACTCCAAAGTCATTTCCTAGGTAGTGCAAGCACTAGACTTTCCAAGATAGTAGCTACGTATATAACTACCATATAGTCGGATGGGGTAAGACACAACCGCGGCCATCGTCGGGTAAGAAACAATCGCGCCCTAGCATTTGACAAGTGCTGGATAAAATTTGAAGGCAGAATCTGGTAGAGCATTTATTTCCAGTCATTTCAGTGTTTGTTTCAACCCTGTACTGCAAATATTGAATTTTTTTGGGGCGCGGTCGTTTCTTACCCCATCTGACTATAATTGCTGTATGGTTTTCTTTGTGGTTTCTAAGAGGGCAACTGTGGTGTGGTTTTCATGAAAGTGACTCCAGTGTGGTTTTAGAAATTGTAACAGCAATGTTGTTACCTTTATAGTGACTGTAATTGGTTGACAGTATTTGAAAATTTATTTTTAGTTTCTTATTAAGAAATAAGTTTTATCTTTTGAAGCCTCATAGTTGTGTATATACAGTATAGGGAGTCCTAAACAACTTACTTATATAATATATAATAAGGAATTTTACTTTCAGTGATCACTGGCACTTTGAGCTGTGTTTCTTATACTGACGTCGGTCGTATGAGAAGTTAGTGTAGGCTAGTACCGTACTGGTATATCAGTCAGGGCTTCACTGTTTTCAGGGTCATTACTCTTTATCCTATGAGGTCTTTTAACCCTATCTGCTAGAAGGCGGTAGCTACAAAATTGTACCGCCCTTCCGTTTTTCTTCACAGATCTGCTCCCAGTGATATTCAGTGCCCAAAATTCCGTGACTTTTCTCAATTGAACAGGACTATCAATGAAATTCTATTATATGTACCTGCACATTACAGCCAAAAATATAGATAAATAACTATAAATATTTCAGAAAATAGGATATTTCTGTGTAAATTTTCCTTTTGTACAAAAAGAACTTTCAAAATTATCACTAAAATACAGCAACAATGCTTGAAATGAAAAATAGAAGCAATTATACGTTCAGCTTGTGAAAGTATAAAATTATGGCAGATGTGCTGCCAGAGTATCCACCCTGTACTGTCTGGAGATATTGTCTTATATTCGAATTTGACATTAAAACTACGCTGAGGCATTATTTTTTTTAATTAAATAAGGAAAGAATAGAATAAATGACTTTTGAGATTTGGAAGAAAAAACTCTATTGATAGTTATAAGCATTTTTAGTGGGCAGAACAAATTTGTACTGCCTTGACGCTCAGCAGCTGAAAACAATTGGTAACGGATAGGGTTAAAATTTACTCACTTCCTGCCTTTAATGTATACTAGACGACCCGTGACCCGTTGGGTCGTTGTCACGATCGTCTTGTCTGCCTTTCGTGCCCATTTTGCTTCTTTCTCACCTGTAACTCATACTGATCTTTCTTCCATCTGTTCTTTTTTCCCAACTTGCTGTTCCCATGCGCGTTGATCCTGTGTGGGAACACCCTCGTGCATGGGTTCCACGTGTCTCTTATCACACTACGTGTCCCTTCATTCTTCCTGTAACATCGCCTTTGTTGTGGAAACGGAGACTTAAACTTCTGAATATCATAATAAATAATAGTCACTATCGTCTGTGCTTATTTAGCTGGTCATAAACCACACGCTATTCGTCCGTCCTCTCCAGCCCGTCAAGGAGCTGCCCATACGGCTCACTGTCAACAGATTCTATGCTTGTCTAACGAAAGCAAATTCAATTTATATGTTACGTATTCCAGTTGT
>LQNS02276769.1:8085476-8099009 GCA_001587735.2 Parhyale hawaiensis
AGTCGGAGTCGGAAGTCGGAGTCGGAAAATCTTGAGGGCCAGGAGTCGGAGTTGGAGTCGGAAATTCTGGAGGACCAGGAGTCGGAGTCGGACCTTGAACCATCCGACTCCGCAACCCTGTTTTGCAAACTAGATGTCTCTGGATCATATTAGCTACTTCTAATGTGGTCAGTCTCTGAGGCCTTGGTAATATTGATTTGTTTCATTTTTATATGCCTAAATACAGTAGCTATATAGTAGTCTACTGTATTGTTTCCTATGTGAAAATATTTTTTAATAGTTAGCCTGCTAAATAATGAGCAAAGTTTTTTATATTTTAGTTACATGCTTTTTTATTTGGGATATTTCTTTCTTTTTTGTCTTTCATTTCTGCTCAATCGATTCACCCCATTTTGGGTGCCTCTACAAACCTTGTCTCATGCTGTGAAATAATCAGAATTGGAAGTGTACTGTTCATAACCAACCGTTGGTATTCTGTCGGTGGTTAGCTAACCCTTTAGCTACATTCCCATGTAGAGTTAGGGGCCCAAAGGAGACGCACTTTTCGGTGAATTGTAGCGTTTCCGCACCTATAACTTCGTTAGTAATGCGTGCATCCTCGTGTGCTTCGTGTCGAATATGTAAAACCTATTCTTCTTTCACCTAATCTTTTCAGCTTTGCATTATCTTGAATAGAATTTGGGTTAGAGCCACCACAGGCCACCTGGCCATGACGAGACGCACCTGGCCCAACGGAGATGCATTTGCTTTTTCAATATGTGCATTAATAGTAAACCTCAGATAGTCTTCTTTAGACATCCACGAGACCCTGTAAATAGAAAAAGATAGCTTGTTGGTACGTAGTTACATGCATTTATACACGAAATTCTAGAACAGTCATTTCGTAGCTTTTTCCAAGAAACTGGCCAAAAATAAACTTCACTATTCACATATGGCATTTAGCGTCATTGATGGTTGTTTAGGAGACATATTAAGCTTTCTTTTGCAGGTAGCTATTGCACATTTCATACGGTGTCTAGTTACCACGCCATAGTTTAGCTGGTTTTACCACAAATGTGTCTCCATTGGGCCAGTGCATCTCCTTTGGGCCCCTTACTCTAAATCTCAGTTTTTATGAAATTCACACTAGCTAGCTAGGTGTGTTGCTAGCTAACCCTCTACATTTCTGGTTACGCATAAGTTTATATGTAAATAGCACCAGTTCTTTCCAATGCAACGGAACAATCCTCTAGCACTGGTAGGGTTAAATCAACACGCTCTTCATCCGCCCCTACATCTCCAGGAAGCGGAGCGCCTGGAGCCCAGCGATGAGACTTCAGGCTTCACGTACGACTATAGCGAGAAACGCTCCCTCCCCATATCCATACCAGACTACTGCCTGGTGGAAAGTAGGACTGGTGAGAAGTATGTTGTTTATAACATCTACATGGCGGGGAGACATCTCTGTGCCAGGAGGTGAGTCTGTTGCATATCCTGCATTGTTTATTATTAGTTGGGACTTTTGGGAAGTCCCTAGAGCAGAAGTTTTAGTCTTTGCTTAGGCTATGCTTTAATCTGTATCACGGTTCCGAAGTGGGAAGTACAGTGGCGTGCAACATTTAAGGAACAGTGAAAAGAGTTGAAAAAATCCTTTAATAGCTATGAAAAAAGTAGAACACGGACACAGCTGTTCATTACTACATAACTCATTCTTAAAGCAAAGAAGGGAATTTTGCCTCTATGCTAAAGTTGGGGAGCGCCTGAAAAATGTCCATATAGAAGAAAACAAGAAGAACTAGCTAATATTTTGTGAACATTCTCATACTAGCTATAGGTATATAACTGCTGCGCGCCTTCGACTACAGGATCTAGTAAATTTATTACTAAAAGGGAAGGTAACGCCCCCTCAAATTTTAAATTGAAAATGCTGAAAAATTGAATGAGTTATGTTGTAATGCCCAGCTGTGCCCGTGTTCTACTTTTTTCTTATTAAACGATTTTCTTGAGCTCATTTCACTGTTCCTTAATTAAATTTAACACACCACTGTATATCCCAAGTCAGCCAATCTATGACCTTAAGTAAAATTTTGAAATTACCAATCCTTGTTGCGGTCTTTGCCCAGTTCAGTACCTACACACTGTCCCGAGTTACACTGAGGGTGTAACTTGTATATTATTTGCCCACTTCAGTACCTACACACTCTCCCGAGTTACACTGAGGGTGTAACTTGTATATTATTTGCCCACTTCAGTACCTACACACTCTCCCGAGTTACATTGAGGGTGTAACTTGTATATTATTTGCCCACTTCAGTACCTACACACTCTCCCGAGTTACACTGAGGGTGTAACTTGTACTGTATATTATTTGCCCACTTCAGTACCTACACACTCTCCCGAGTTACATTGAGGGTGTAACTTGTATATTATTTGCCCAGTTCAGTACCTACACACTCTTCAAAGTTACACTGAGGGTGTAACTTGTATATTAACGCAGTGAACTGGATGAGGGTGGAAGGGACCACGAGCGGAATAGGCTATAACATAGACTACGTCTGTACTAATGCTATAGGTAGCTACCATACTGTAGCTATCAGAATATTGTATTTGCCGAGGTGTTTCCTGACTAGCCAGTAGTTCTTTTAAAGTTATTTCTTTTGCCAATGACTAGATATTGCATGTGTTGTGTGTAACGTACCTACAGTACACAGCAATAGTTCGGCGCGATATAGGCAGTGTGCCACTGAAGCGCTGGTAAAATTTCTACGACTACTACTTCCGTAGCTACTGATATAAGCATAGAACACACGATACTTGACTGTCCAAGTGAGGCAAGTGAGGCTGATGGCAGATTGATTGCAACACTTCGAACTATCTTCCTTGTAACAAGCCAGGGATATCGTCCAACGGGATGAATTCTTTATAGCTACATATATTATTCTGGCCTGCTACAGTTACTCTGTTGAATGCACAGAAATATTCGCACATTGGTGCTAATTCTGAGAGTAATAATACCAGTTTTTACACCTAGCCCTAGGCATGGGATTTAAGTCGGGCACTGCGGGTTTGAAACGCACTCAGCGGTATTGCGCGTTGATCCTGTGTGGGAACACCTTCGTGCATGGGTTCCCCGTTTTTCTATCGACATACTATGTGTCCCTTCCTTTTCCTCTCTTAGAAGAGCTTAGTACTTATTTAGGGAGGCTTAAATCTTCTTATAATACCTAATACCTCAGCGGTATTAGAGGTAGCAATGATACGAACATTTCATTTAGTAATATATATATACTTAAAATAGACAGCTCTGCATCCCGTTGTTAGTGGATGCTCAATCTTCAAACTGTTATTATAGCGCTACGTAACTAAAATCTTGCAGCAAAGTAAACGCTTTACTTAATGTTTAAGGTTACCCTGTCGACTGGAAAAGATTTTATCCCTATTTAATCAATTCGTTTTCAGCTTCACCTGCAAATTTGAGTGGGCAGTCAAGTAGCTATTGCGTGGTCTATGATATAAGGTGTTTTCAACTAGGTAGTGGCTAGCATCATATTACAGTGTGTTTACCTACTATCCAGTCCTCAGATACCTACGTATTGTGGTATGGAGGTGTGGAATTGACAAGTTCTTTTGGGTTCAGGAGTCGAAGTCAGAAACTGGCCAGGAGCAGGATTCTGTGAAATATGGTCATTTTTTGTGAGAAAAAGTTTGAGTCAGCAGGAGTTGGTCGTTTTTAGAGTCCAGGGAGTCAGTTGAAAACGCGCGGTAAACCTAAGAGTCGGAGTCTGACTTCATTCATCTGACTCCACTACCCTGCTGGAATGTAGTGAGATTAAGTACAAATCAACTGGGAATATTCATTAGCTACTTTTGTATGAACTGATGTTGAATTGCCCATGTTATACTGAACTTCTGCACGGCCGCAACCATTATGTTAACCCCAGTCTCATACTTGAAATCTGCTACAAATTTATAGCTAGGCCAATGATACTGGCCAATCTGGCGCAGCAGAAACTCCCAAATGAATTTTCATCTTCGACGTTCTATAACAATGAATTAAAATTTTCTCGTATCAAACTGAAGTTTCCTTGTCTAGACGAATGTAGTGGCTTAACTAATTATGTAATAATAATAATGATTTAGATTAGCTAGTCACGTTTGCCTATCCTACGTTAGGGAAGCAGCGCTCCAGGGTAGGTTACCTTAGTCTTAGCTAGGCCTATGGGACGTCTTTCCTTCGTACCCACTTTGCTTCCTTCCACCTTCATACTCCTACAGTACTGATGTTTCTCTTTTTTTTCCTCTTCTTTCCCGACTTGCTGTTCCCATGCGCGTTCAGTCATGCATTGGTTGACCATAGTTACAGACTCGTGGAGCTGTATACAAAGTATCCTCCGATATAACCACAAAAACTCAATAGTTCGAAATATCCGAAGATTCAAGGCTGCTAGTGGCAAGTGGTACAGTTTGCCGGGTTTCGAGCCATGAGGGAGTTCCGGGAACGAACGAGCTGACGGTGCGGGGCTGTCTGCTTGTCTGCTGCAGAACGTGGACAGCCTTGCAATAATGCTGTGCCACCTTCGGATTACAAACTTCTAGTAAATCGAGTGATAAACAGACAGTGGGCAGTAGTGGGGAGAGTTACAGGATAATAAACTTCGGGCTTTTAAGGCATCAACGATCCCTTTTGCTACTAGCTACCAATCTGTTTGGGAATGGGAAATTAAGCTGTGCAGATTGCGCATTGGGCATACGCAGTGCACCCACGATCATCTCGTGCTTGGGGACCTGGCAACCTATTGTGGTGATTCCCTGGTGCCTCTAACCGGTATACATATATTGTGTGAGTGCCCCAATTATCAGCAGGAGCGAATTCACCACCTTACGAGTGCAGGTTATAAGCCTCGACTAGACTGTCTGCTGGTTGGCAGCGGCCCTGTACATTATGACCGACCTCTATTTAGTTATCTACTGGATACTATCTTATACTATAATTTTTGATGAAGGCCGAGCGCTTCGCGTGGCTTCCTTAGAGGAGCCCTACGTGGTTAAGGCGCTCGTCTTCATAGAAGTGGGAGATGGGGCCCTTTCTGAGCCTCAACCCCACCTTCTATCGCAGATCTGATATCCGACTGCAAAGTTCTCATGAATGGTAACAGTTGAACTGGTCTAAACGTGACGAAATTTCTCGATGTGTCTGTCGTAATGATTGTGAATTTGGAGATAAACAGAGGTCTGCTGTTTTCCTGGTGCGATTATAGATCTTGTTGACTGGGGTGAGAGCTTACCGATGTGGAAGCATATGGAGTGAGTTTAGTGAGAGTAAACAAACGCGAAATCTTGAAACAACCGTGGATCTCTGTAGGGATCACTCACAGAGTGGATACGGCGGTGAAACTGGGACTATCATAATAATAATAGTCGTGCGTTGGTTTCACGTTTCTCTTGGCAATGATATTTCCTTTCCTCCTTCCTTTGGATCCTAGTGTACTCTGTGGGTAGGCAGGCTTAAACTAGAACATTGCAACTACTAATAGTAATAGAATACTGAAAGTCAAGTGGCAGAAGATGTTTTTACTCATTCCCATTGTAAATCTGCAGATACCGCGAGTTCTCCAGCCTACACAGCGAGCTGAAGAAAGAATTCCCCGATTTCAACTTCCCCAAACTTCCCGGCAAATGGCCCTTCACGTGAGTCCTTGTAAATTTCCTAACCCTTCCTCACCTTCAAATTTAGTGAATCTTCAAAGTCGGCTTCACAGTGTCGTATTTTGCTCCCCATGCGTATCGGAAAGCGTCTGTACCGTATGTATTTATACTTCCTTGGTTACAACAGAGATGGGCACAGGTCAGACTCCGAATTCGAAAGGACTCCAAACGTTACTAGTGATCCTTGTTAAATGCCTGCTAATATGACGGCTATTAGTTTCTTGAACTTATGGTATACTCACAGTTGTGTGTACAGAGGTGCCACAAACATTCAAAGACTCAGTAGCCTACTGCGTACGAGGAGCAGTAGACACTTTTGTGCATCCGCCTCAACTTTTTTGTTACTGAGGCTGTGCCACATTTCTACACGGGCTCATTTTCCTATAAAAATATTGCAGGAGGAAGAACCCTCGGTACGTAATGGCACTGCCTTCGTAAGGGTTGAGATATTATATCACAATAATCGTTTTTACATCACGTTCTTGTTTTTCAAGACAAGCTGGCTTATTTAATGTCCTTGAGGGTAAGTTTTCATTTCCCTTAGTTGATTCGTTCGTCACTCTAGTAAGTTAGTTAATGCATTACGTTCTTTAGTTAAACATCACTTTCGTTTTTTACCTATCACTTTCTTTTGTTGGTTATGCATCAATTTCTTGGTTGGTTGATGCATTGCTGTCTTTCGTTCGCTATGCATCACTTTTATTGGTTACGGTAAATATCGCTTAATTTAGTACGTTCATGTATCGCATTCTTTAGTTATTTCGTCCATCACGTAAGATAGTTAATGCATCACTTTTTCTAGCTGATTCAGGCATCTCTTCCTTTACTTGATTAATACAACCCTTTTGTTGATTCAGGCATTACTGTGTTCAGTTTGTTAGTGCAGCACTTTCTGCAGTTGGTTAACACAACCCTTGCTTTAATCGGTTATGCAGCAGAGTTGATTAGTGCAACACTTTGTCAACTGGTTCGGATATGGAATCTTCATGTGTTGTACATCTTATTGCAGTCTAACAGAGCAACAGATCGACAGCCGGCGGCGAGGGCTGGAAGTCTATCTGGAGAGAGTGTGTGCTGTGAAGGTCATTGCAGAAAGCTCCCCCGTACACCACTTCCTTAATGACACCGACACTGTCCAGGTAGGTACCGACGAGGGATATGTGCAGCTATGTGGTTGTGTTAGGGTCTGGGTCTTAGCTTTTTGGTTAAAATTATAGCTGGACGCTCCACTTTTTTCAGAAATAGGAATTACCGTGTGTGGCGACCTCTCACTCCTGAAATGTGATCGGTGTCGTTAATATTCTATGTCTTTGATCAAGATTTCAGGTCCTAAATAATGCTAGATGCTTCTGCGCATATAAGAAATACCTTCTTTAACTTACTTCATACCCCTAGGGGGACATAGGATGGACCATAGGGTTGGCTTAGTTTTGGTTCGCCCATCGTATGTTATGGAGACTAGCCCCCGCCCCCCCTCCAGACCCTTTAGGTCACCTTAGTTGTTTGCTACGCCTTCGGGACGTCTGTCTTTCGGGCTTACTTTGCTTCCTTCCGAGTTCATACTCCTTCTGGTATTACTTTCGTCTGTTCTTCCTCTTCTTTCCCGACTTGCTATTCCCATGCGCGTTGATCCTTGGAGAGAACACTTTCGTGCATGGGTTCCCCATGACTATCGGCATGCTATGTGTCCCTTTCTTTTGCTCTCTTAGAAATCAGTTCTTATTTAGGGAGGCTTAAACTATCTTATGCTAATACTACTAACTTTCTCCATATGTATAGTTTTGGTAGCGACAAGTGAGTACCTAGCTGGCGTGAGTGGACTGCCTTACTTAATGCTAATTATAGTAAGGAGTCGGAGTTGGTCTCCTAGGAATTTTTAGGAGTCGGTGTCGGACACGCTTAGGTCCAGGAGTCGTTGCTGCACCTCATGTTATCCGACTTTGTGTTTTGTTTTTGGTCCCGTGTTTTATAGTAAGTTGACTAGGCGATAAGTGCTCAGTGGCGAAGGGAATGTTGAGTATCCTCCTAGTTTCTTTTTCTATATTTACGTATAATAATCATATATGAGAATAAGTTATAAGTGGTAAGCAGCTACGGCAAATAAGTGGTAAGCAGCTACGGCAAATAAGTGGTAAGCAGCTACGGCAAATAAGTGGTAAGCAGCTACGGCAAATAAGTGGTAAGCAGCTACGGCAAATAAGTGGTAAGCAGCTACGGCAAATGAGTGGTAAGCAGCTACGGCAAATGAGTGGTAAGCAGCTACGGCAAATAAGTGGTAACTAGCTAAAGCATAGCTACTTGGGAATGGAGACTAAATATAGTACTGCTCCTGGGTGTAGCCAAGTAAGGTGTTCAGTGTCGGCACAAATACTGTTGAGGGAAATTTCCAAACACCAGCTTTTGTGCATAGAACTTCTACCAACGCTTTGCGAGCCTGCAGACACTTCCGTCAACGGTTTATGATTTGAAAAACAGCATGCGCTTCCATCGGAACTATCGTAATAGATCTCCGATAGGCCGCTTATGACACTGGCGGATATGCCTAGCCTAGCTACCTATTGTTTCATAGCTTAGTCCGACCTTGCCCTTAGTTACTGCTTTATGACCCTCCAGCGCCCCTTCCATACTTGCTGTCTCACGTGAACAAAGATGTAGATAGCAATGCGCTTACTTATACGTATATGCAATTATGCATGTAGAGATGTAGCACTCTGCAACACTGCTGCCTACAAACCCGTCCTCCACATTACTACTAATGCTTCTACTTGCCCTTGTTAACATTCAAATGTTACTGAAGAATTAAAGTTGGTAGTGGAGATCCTAGGTTACCATCAGTCATTGTCAAATGGAGGTACTTATTACACGATAATGCGTGAATGAAGACGTGTACCACCGATTTTCCATATTCGGCCAGCCTCTCCTTCCTCGCTGGAGCGTGTCCCTTCATATCTACTGGTTGGAATGCACAAAGATCATCCCTAGCGTTCACTACAGATGCAGTACTGCATGAACTATTGGAGTAGGAGGATGTACAACGCCGCCGCTACTCCACCTCGCAATATCCAGCGCTGCCGCACCGTTTGTAGTTGGATGGACCTACTTCTCAACTCTAGTGTTCATAGATGCTTTAGAGTCTTATACCTGTTTACTACGTTTCAAACACCCCGGCTCTCTGATAAAAGAGAGATATGCGTACTACACCCTCACAGAATTAGTTGAACTTATATAAAAAAAAACGTTCTACCCGGTGTCACCGTTGAATCCGTTTGGCAAAAAATTATGCACTCACTTTCGCCGCGAACTAAAACTTGATTGCGTGAAATCGGGAGCTGGATCCACGGACGTCTGTGTTTCGAACGAAGCTGTGGTTCTATGACATCCGCCTACTGTTCCTCAGTGAAGGTCAAGTGCGACGACAGTCTGCATTAACTTTGGACGAATCTCTGCCCCCAGGAGTCCAGGAATCCAACGGAAACGTAAGTAGAACTGTGATCATGCGTCGTAATTCGAGGGCTTAGAGCCAGAAGTGGCTATGTCCGAAATCGTGTTCCATTCACAAAGTGGGTGTCCATGTGGCATATTTTTAGTGTCACAGGTGTCTATGCCTTATATTTTCATGCCAAGACTCCTCTTAATGAAGAGATATGGCATACTCACGCGTGACACTAAAAATATGCTTCACGGGCACCCTTTTGCTGAGGGGAACCCAATTTCACCAAAAATGGACAGAGCCACTTCTGGCTCTAAGCCCTCGGTATATTTTCACAAGTTCTTTTATTTTCATTGTTATGATCATGCAACTAAAGATTCCGCCCACCTTCTAACTCCGATTAATTAAAAATTTAATCATACTTCCTGTCAGTGCCTCATACGTTTGCCTACGCAGAGTTGATTCCTAAGTTTAGGTAGGAAAAGGGATTTTGATCAAATCTGGTAATGTTTTCTTATATAAAAAAAAATACAGAGCAACACGAGCCAGTACTCTTTCTCAACTGTAGCTGATGATCAATTTGTAAAAACAAAGAAAAATATGAAGCGATTGTTCAGAATATCGAAGGCATTCTCGACCGTTCACAGAACCCTTTGGCAAACGATGCGAAAATCTTCTATCACCAACTTGAAGATAAAGCGAATAAGACCTCATAAAGTTCCTCTTTGGAGGAGAAGTATCGTCCCTGACGAAAACATGTGCCGTGATCTTTTGGGTATCGAAAAGCTTCGCATTTTCCATGATCCCAAAGTTTTTCCGTGTAGGTAATTGGTGTTACAGATTTTCTTCCAATTGGACTTTTAGTGTATGTATATTCCAGACCTTGCGTACACGCGTGCCCAATTGCTTCCATGGCTGCTATTTTTCTTATCACCCGCGAAGGAAGTGAGAAGGTGATAAGGTTTTCGTGAAGATTTAACTATATGTATTTGTAAATATGTAGGTATGGATGTCCGTCCACCTAAAAGTGATCGAAGGAGTTGAGCAACGTTCATTATTGTTGTAGGGAATTTGGTGGCTTGACCTAGATGTGACCCATGCCAAAAAACTAGGCCTAGCTGGCCATTAAGAATGACTGCATTGAATTTTCCTCCACCGGGGCAAATTTGCCTCCACCACGTCTACCGCCATGAGACGTTCTATTTTTTCCTGTGTTATTATTGAAAAGCTAATCTCAGGGATTGCGGCTTTGCCCTAGCCTCGTTCGTCAAAAATGACTTCGTTGGATTTGCCCCTATCGTGGGTGATGGTCTTACGCCACGAGCGTTCTAGTTTGTAGAAGCCATCAGCGACAATCTTCCATTCGTGTGGCGTTGTTGGAGTCTGGAGAACGGAGTAGTAAAAAATTAAATATGTATACATATACGATATCTGTTTGCACAAACAGTATATCATATGTTTTAATTATGATAGGAACTTTGTTCACTTTTTAGAGAAAATACACGCGTTGCCTGCCCTGAGTGAAATATGTATATATATATATATATTATTGCTAAAGTAGTTTTCAAAAGTCTTCTGGGTTTCATGTTTAATATGCCCCAAGCTTTCGAACTACTAAACGTAGCCCGTCTTCAAGGGAACGAAACTTCAAACTCATCAGCAGAACTACGAAATTAGTACACAACAGCTGTATCATGGCTACCGATTTTGAAAAAGCTAATAATATATCGTAAAACATTGAAATTTGAAGCATAGAATGAAATTTCATTTTTTGTGAGTCTAAAGAACACGGTAGCCATGATACAGCTGTTGTATACTAATTTCGTAGTTCTGCTGATGAGTTTGAAGTTTCGTTCCCCTGAAGACGGGC
Organism: Parhyale hawaiensis; assembly: GCA_001587735.2. NCBI lineage: Eukaryota > Metazoa > Arthropoda > Malacostraca > Amphipoda > Hyalidae > Parhyale > Parhyale hawaiensis. The sequence continues at coordinate 8,096,462 of LQNS02276769.1, forward strand.
TACGTTTAGTAGTTCGAAAGCTTGGGGCATATTAAACATGAAACCCAGAAGACTTTTGAAAACTCCCTCAACATGAATATACCTGGGTGTCAACGTATATTTCAAGAAATTCATATATATTATTGTGTATTTCCTGTGTATAACAAAACGAGTTTATTACAACATAATTAGTAATGTATGATTACAATGCAATAAACTTTTTCCGAATTCGATTTTTTTTTTCATATTCTGCCGAACGCATTAATGATGCGTCCTGCAATCATCTTATCATCGCGCCTGTTACATATATATATTATGTACAAGGGAACTTAATAATGCTTTTTTATTTCCCCGAAGGCATCCAAGGAAGTTGGGAAAATAGAAGCAATGTCAACAGCTGCTCGCCCTTCTACATCGCCGCCATCCATGTCACCAGCTCCTCCCAGTACCTCTTCTGCTGCATCAGCGTCTCCCCAAGTGGAGAATCGGTGGAAAAAGCAAGCGGCACTGACCCGTCGTAAAGAAGTGATGAAAAGTGCAGTATATGAACTGAAGCAAATGGAAACAAAAGAAACAAAGTTTGCTCCTTATGGAGCAGTCCTCTGCAAGTAGCTAATTAGAGAAAATAGAAATTTATGAGTGTTTTTTTATCCTGGTTACATCTTGGGCTGGGATGTACTCAGCTTCCATCAACTATGACCCAGAACATAGGTACATACTTTGTAAGAGACATGTATGACAATTATTTATTCAAAGATATTCTTTATCTGGGTGTATAACGACCTTGATCTTGAAAAGGCCTTGAATTTGAAATGGGACTCGAAAACCTTGAAAATACCTGGAATATGTGTCAGAAAAGGGAAATGGCCTAGAATTTTATTTGGCACTATCATTACCTATAGTTATAGGGTTGTGCCAGGTCAGGTATAGATAGAAGAAAACTAATGAATGCAACTGTCAAGCCATTATCCGAATTGATCAGAATGGTAACATATATAGGTACGATCAAAATCGTTTATTTGTTATTTGCTGTTTTCATCAGATAGTGAGTAGGTAATACAGTGAAACCCCAGTTTGTGGTAGTCCCGGTCGCACACGCTCCAGACTCGCAGGATTATGAAGGTTCGAAGGAATTTTATAGCGTTGTGGTAGTCCCGGTCGCACACGCTCCAGACTCGCAGGATTATGAAGGTTCGAAGGAATTTTATAGCGGATCGTAATCGTCGCACATAACTCGTAGCTCTCTTGTACATAGTAAAGATGGTTTTTTGTTAAATATTGCCCATTTACCCTGTGACTTCTTTGTTATCGATGTTCTGGCTATCGAAAACATTTTATCCATACTTATTACCTCTAAGCAGGTTGCAAAACTCGTCCTATTCATTTACGAACGCCATGATTGTGGGAGCGTTTTCAGTATCGCCGGTGGTGCGATACTACGCCGAAGAAACCTTGAACAGCGTTGTTGGTACTAATTGGCCTTTTACACTAGATAATATAAATTTCGCACTGCATTATATACAACTCCCAAAAGAAAATAAACTATCAAAATAATAATTTCATAACTAATATGTTGAGAATCCGCAATGCAAAACATTGACGTCAAGTAAATTACGTCGTGGAATTGCTGTGAACCATGTATTACGCAGAATTTGATTTGTAATGAGATTCTTAGAACTTTCTCTTTCTATATGCTAAGATATTTTTAGCACCTGTAACTCTTTCCAGTTACTGGAAACTATCTTTTAAACTCCTAAAATATTGAAAATCAATGTAGTGTAATAAGCTTTTTCAAGCTTGAGCGTCATTAGCTGTACCCTACTCCTACTAGCAATAAACGACTTCATAGCAGACCTTCCCCCAATACGTGCTCGGGTCACCATACGTAGATGACCTGATGCTATACTCCTCCTCACTACATCTGGAAGTTCTACATCGACGACTGAAGCGAGCCGTTGGACGCGTTTGTAACTGGGCGACCGACCATGGCTTCGCCTTTTCTGCTGCCAAGACCTCTGTCCTTCACATCAGGTGTGACAGAGATGTAATATCACCCGAACTTACAATGTACGGACAACGGATAAACTATCACGAAGAGGTGAAATTCCTCGGAATTGTTAAAGATAAAAGACTGTCCTGGAAACCCCACTTAGAGATGCTTAGAAAACAGTGCATGCGTAGGATAAACCTACTCATCAGTCCGCGAGGGCTAAAGTCCTTAAACCACTGGACGCTGTGCACAATGCAGCACTAAGGCTATGCACCGGAGCCTTCCCTACATCACCCATACAAAGTCTCCTCGTTGAGAGTGGGGAACCCTGCCTGCAGCAGCGCAGGGTGCAACTTACCTATCAGTGCTTAGCCCGCTTAGAACATGTCCCTCGATCCCCGGCCTGGGACAGTGTGTGCCGGGACCGGGCAGCATAAGTCTGAACCCTGGACATTCTGGGTGATGGTAAGTGATGGTGATCGTGTACGCGCGGTGCGTGTGTGCCAACAAGTACCGTACAGTTTATATGTTGCGCAACAGAGTCCTACGAACAATTGTAAATAGTGCTGAGTTTTCTGG
>LQNS02276769.1:8114355-8139417 GCA_001587735.2 Parhyale hawaiensis
CCTCTTTAAAGCCCCAGATGTGTTATATACCGAAGAGCCAGCAGTTGTTAGAAATGAACAGAGCTGTGACGTGTTCTTTACTGCTCTCAATCTTTTAATGCTTACATCAAGTGCACTTTCGGTACGCTCTGACTTGCAGGAAGCTAACTTTTCTGACAGCATTTTATTGAAATCACTTACCTTTTGTTCATATGACTCAACTCCACCTGCTTGCTCAACAAACTCTTTACTGTCTTCTACATACTTAAAATTCGTTAATCTACATGCTTTATCGCCATAACATATACTTTGTTTGTAGGCATCTGGCCACTGAAAGTCCCAACTCGGCACTATGACTCTCACTGCTCGTATGACTCTCTGTCCGATAGGCGAGTCTGCAGCCATATTGCTTGCTTAGAGAGCAGCGCAACCTTCTCACCGTGCTTGCAGCATATACACTGTCAAAACTGTCACGTCACTGCGCACACGCACCGGCATCGCGCGTACACGATCACCATCACTTACCATCACCCAGAATGTCCAGGGTTCAGACTCATGCGACCGAGCAGAGAAAGCATACTTTCCGTGAATACTCCCCTCCTCCTGCGACTATGAAGCCCTCTCCTTCATAGCGGAAATCGAGCCATTCAAGATGGCCCAGGTCCTGTTCAAAGACCAACCAACCTGGCGCATACCAGTTTCAACGTTTTGCCCCGGCACGCAATACCCAAAAAAGAAAGACTCACTTCCCCTCATACTAAAAACTCTCTTCACGGAGCACATGAGAGACCAACACGGTGACTGTCCACATCTATACTGATGGCTCTAGGACGGGAGACAGAGTTGGATGCGCAGCCACTACGACTGATGAAACTAGAGCATGCCGGCTATTACAGGAGACCTCGACTTTCACCGCCGAGCTTTTCGGCGTGCGCGAAGCGTTGCTCCTCATTGGAGAAAGCGATGAAAAGAACTTTATAATATTCTCCGACTCATTGAGTGTAGTACAAGCCATCCGACCATGCGACAGCATCCACCCCGTCATCAACCGAATAGTAAATACGATACAACAATTACAGGAGGATGGAAAGTTGTTTATTTGTTGGGTGCCTGGTCATGTTGACGCCGCGGGCAATGAGCTCGCCGACGAGGAGTCGAGGCAGGTGGCCCTGTCGGATTTACCCGTGGCAAACCGTACTGTCCCCTGCCGAGACTATTACCCACTAATCAAGCAAAACCTGCGCGAGCTATGGCAATCCCAATGGCTAGAGCAGAGAAATAATAAACTACGAACAATCAAAGAAACCGTCCGACAGTGGCACTCGTCAAATAGCGACGATCGCCGAATGGACGTCGTACTGTACTGCCTACGTATTGGGCACACGAGACTCGCACACGCTATCTACATATGAGGCGTCCGCAATCCTACTGTGATGACAGCGTGGTACCTCTCACTGTCTTGCATTTAATGGCCGAGTGTCCGAGTGAAGCAAAGAATTTGTTGATAGTGAACCGAACGGGGCGCTCCTTGACGAGCAGAAGAGAACGGCCGAATAGCGGTGGTTTATGCCCAGCTAAAAAACACCTTTTTTGCGAAAGCGAAGACGATCGTGATGACGACCCAACGGGTCACGGGTCGTCTAGTACTTTTCTAAAGTTGATATTGAGTAGATTAAGAGGTTATAAGTTAATTCATGCAGCAAAGGGTTTACAAATTTTTTTTACTGGGAACAAGCTTATTCTCCTTTTCACTGGCATAGCTCGTCAACTAATTCGTAGAGTTTTCTTTAATAGCTGCGCGAGTGGAGAATACATCTATTACAACTTGATAACTTTGTGTAAAAAATTGCCTTGTGCAAGTCAAGGAATCCCTGTATCGCCTGTTAAGATTACTGATCTAAATGCGCCGTGAAAAGAAAATAAGCTTCGTGAGCCTGTTTGGTGGAAAAAGACCATGTTCCCTCTTAATTTGTCTCCTTGAGCAGCTACCCATTGAAGGTCGGAAATGGAGGGTGTGGGAAGTCCGGGGTCATGATCCCCTGATACACTCATAAACAAACTAAATTTTTGCAACCTTGAGATTCATAGACACCTAGTAGCGTAAGAATGAAGCACGACCTACTCTTTTGAAATTTCGCAGTGTATGACCAACCGGATTGGCCGCGAATGCCACTGCCACCTAATCACCAGTATTACCAACTGCGTTGTATGGGCTGCCCAGCGTAGCTACTGCTCAACTCCATTTGCCATGGAATAGATTTGGTAACGCTGCATTTCAGCCTTTAGCCGCCTTCCCTCAAGGCTGTGGCTTGCACCAGAGTTGACTGAAATTCGTTAGCTTTATTTACTCCAATAACTGAACCCCGTGCATCGTCTATCGTCTAACACGGTAGGTAGCGTTCCATATGTGATGACAGCTTCTTTCATCTGCGTTGATGCTTGCTGAGGAGAGCGCGAGGGTAAGGGTAATGCTCTGACTGCGCAGACGTGAGTGGCCGTGTAATCGGGGCACAGCCTGCTAGTTCCCAAAGTCCAAATAAAAGTCTGTGGTTATTCTTCTTCTGTCTTTCAACTCCATAGCCCTGGTGTATGTGTGCATTAGATCACTTCCTCTTGGACCCAAACCTGTACTTGGGTGCGGTATTTGTGCCTGGAACGTCACTACTGAACTCCCTTGGTCACGTCACTGGCCATGCTTTGGCCTAAAATGCATCATTACGATCTAGTGACATCGCTACTGCTGGTGATGTGCACCATAAATGATTGACTTCTCTTGTTGTATTGGTTGACGACCCTAATCAAAGTACGACAGGTCGCTCTTCAAGACTTTGAGCAATCCGGTTACTCAATGGCTGAAAGCAAATTGTGCCACAAGTCGCGGCGCCCGTACCTGTAGGTCCCTAATTTTAGAGGATGACCGATTGTTCGTCATAATCTGGGCCACATTCTGCGATCAGGCGCCCCTGTTCATACTTATTCCCCCAGTGCTTTCGTAGTAAATGGAGCTACCGCCGATTGTTCGTCATAATCTGGGCCACATTCTGCGATCAGGCGCCCCTGTTCATACTGATTCCCCCAGTGCTTTCGTAGTAAATGGAGCTACCGAGTGTGGTGCCCGTGTCTTTGTCAGATACCTTGAGCGTTTGGTGCGAATTGTGCAAACGTTCCCGAAGCACCAGTTTATCATTGTACATAGTACTGCCACAGGTCCTCCAGGTGGTAGAGTTCCATCAAGGTCTGGAGAAGTTGGTGAACTTGAAATCCTAATGCTGCGACCACAATGTGCATTCGCATGATCCGAGTATGTGTGACTCGCTCTTCGTTCATGCTACAGAGTTTAAGTATGTCCCAGAACGGCTTGCGTACTCAACATCGTCGTATCCAGTTGTGCGTATGATTTCATATTGTGCTCCAGGAATAAGGCACCAGTTATTTCGATCTGACTGGTTCTGTTGTCACACTCTATGAACAGGACCGTAGCTTCGCCTCTCGGGCCCGTCACTTGATGCCTGTTACCTTGTCTGTGGCACAGGGCATGCTCGTGGACCTGAAGGTGCAGGTACCGGACGGGTCACTAGTATGCGTAGGACAGCCCCGCACTGCCACAGCTGCGCAGGTCTTCTCTGCCGTCGCTGAGAAGCTCCAGCTTCCCAAACACTGCACCCCCTACTGGGCGCTCTTCGAAATTGTTGAATATAACTTCGAGAGGAAGGTATGCATTTATTTTGGACTTGAAGTAGGCATTGCTTTTCTTGGTAGTCGAACAGTGAGTAATTATAACTGCCTTGAGTAGAAGGTATTGGAAATGTATCATCAGCGCTGCTGCGTTTATTTTTTTTTTTAGTCTTTATTTTCTGCAGTCATCAGTCCTGGTTCCTTGTTAGTTTGGATGCGCTAGTGTTACCCTGTGTAACATAGAAGTTTCCAACGTATATATATATATATTTGTGCATATAACTCAAAGAATAATTTGTGCCGAGAGGCGATTAAGACATGAAAGGATTTTTCCAATGTTACTTTGGTATGTATCAAGTGCTTGAAATGCTCACCGTGCTGCTGAAGACAGCCTCCTTTTAGCTTAATCTCCTACTAATTGTGCTGTCTTCTACTCTTCCTATTCTTTCCTTACTTGCTGTGCCCATGCGCCTTTATCCTGTATGGGAACACCTTCGTGCATGGATTCCTCGTCCATCTTGTCGTACTATGGGTCTCTTCTTTTGATTCTCTTATTATGACGTATCCTATCCCTGTCATAATATATATGAGTCTTACGACCCCAGGGGCAAACCCGAGTACCTTTTCCGTAGGAGTTGTTGCATCTGGCTGCAGTTCCTGTTGACGAGGTTAGTTTTGTAAAATTAGGTCGGTTCTCTATTTCCTTGTTTGTTCCGCGAGGTGGGCTGCCGATCGAGGTAGCGTACGTAGTCCGCGGGACTTCTCTCATCTCTCTCGTGTGGAAGGCCGTAGAGGTCGGCTACTCTAGTGTCTCCTACTGCGCTTTGCGCCTTGTTTCCTGCCCGTAGTAGCGCACGTTGGCCACGCCTACCCATTATGCGGTATTTGAATACTGCTCATTTAGTTTCTTTGTTGAAACGCCTGAGTTGCGGCTACGGAGGTTAAACGAAATATATAATAGTATATAATTTGACTGTCTTAGAAGTTAGAACATCGAAAACTACTGACCTATTTAAAAAATGACACCAACCAAGACAGCCTCTGACTTTTTTTAACGCTGCTCACTAATAAGTTGACCATTTTCATGCTGCAGATTTTTCTGTCGTATTTCTCGCAACGATAGTATATAAAGTAGGCTAAATTTGAGGGCCCTAGAACAATAGGGGCGTAAGCAAGACCTTTAAAATATACAGGAGAGCCACTTACAGACAATGCACTGATGTAATAAGGTAGTACTACAATATAATCTACTTTTCGTACGAATTTCGAACATTTCTACTCTGGTTTACTCCTTTCTGACGTCACAGAAGTTGACAGAACGACAGGTCTCAATCTGTACTATCCGATGGTGCTAAAAAACTACTTTTGAAAAGCCTGTCACACCCCTCTTGTTTTAGGGCCCTCATCATTGCAAAACCTAGTACACGAAATAAAACTTTAGAACATACCCTATGTTCTGGCATATATATACAGGTGAGCTCATCAAGTATCTAATTTTTAAGTTAGCCTTTCAGGGAGATATTTTAGTGGACCCTATCTCCGTCATAATGTTTTGGGCTTAGGTCCCTAGGGTTTTGTGAGTGACTTGTCAAAATGGGCTGTTGCCTTTGAACGCAGTTGTTGTTGCGGTAAGAATAAATAGAGCCTTTGCTTGGATCGCGTCGTTTGTCGTGGGTTGCTACTGTGGTAAAACTAGAAATATCGTAGTAATAATAACAAGGCCTGATCTGCCTAAGGGTCCGTATTTACTTCGGTTGCTACTGTGATGTTCAACCATTATTTATGATATTATATTTTTCTCAACAGTCAGTTATATTCTCATCCACCTAAATCTAAAATATTGCCTCCAGGTTGGGGATGACGAGCTGCCCCACCACCTCTACATCCAAAATTACAGCACGGCCACGGCAACCTGCCTTGCCATCCACCGGTGGGTGTTCGACCCCCAGCGAGAGCTGGTGCTGTGTGAGGATGATCGCCAACACTTGTGGTTGTACCACCTGGCGGTAGAGGGTGTTAACAGGGGGCACATCACCCCTACTGACGCCCTCTACCAGCTCAAGGCTCTGCAAGACCCAGCCAGGAAACATCAATATTTGCAGGTATGCCTGTCCTCCCAAGTCGACGGAGTTTGTCGCTGCCAGAGCTGGGTACCCAGGTTTTAAAATATGGCCAAAGTTTTATTAACTCGTTTTCGGAATCACTTTTCTTCAATTTGGGGCGAACAACCTCTGAACAAAGCCAATCACTGCATGGTTATACTAGGATTACTGGGTTAACGGGTTAAAATTGGAGTTTGCCTCAGTTATGTTGTTGCAACTGTTAATTGCTACAACGCAAGTAGTACTCAGCTGCCTCAAGAGAGTGATCGTAGTACTCGACGAGGTCTTGGCAATTCTTTGCGTCTTAACTGTACTTAAGTGCTGGCATTTGATTTACCAGACTTGCTTTCCTTGCTTTCTAGGCATCTAGTGGCAAGAAATCCGCTGGATCTTGTCACTTGTGGTCAGTCAACAGGAGAGCCAACAGTGAATCAATAACACTGTGCTGCAATGTAATGACAGCTGATTCATCAATTAGTGTAGTTTGTTGGCATGTTGTAACCAAAAATTTCCCAGGAATTTCTCTTGAAGGTATAGGATGTGTCACAGGGTTAAGTAAGGCTCGCACGTCCAAAGGTATGGGGAGCAACGACCTCCGAAGGACCATCTAGGTTAATTTTTCATGCGTGCTTTCTGGTTGCAAAGAAAGCGTTTGAAAGCGTGAATTACTGGATGCTTTTACACTAGATTTTAGACAAAGGGGCTCCGTTACACTTTGTTGGCTTGCTGAAATCCTGGTACAGGAATCACGAGTTGTGGATACGCTGCGGGAAGTTATTCTCTGAGAGTTCCGTGCTACTACTGTAAGCCCACGGCGGGCTTCTCTCGCCGTTGCTTTGCAGTGTTTTTTTTTTAACATTCCTAACAAGCTTAATGATAGTGGAGTTAACTGGTTTTTTTTTTTTCATGAGCTAGTGATGCTGTTGCCTCGTACGGTGTAGAATGGCTCAATATTTCTCTCGTAAATGTGCAGTTGTGCAGACGAGAGTGAAAAATTTTGATAACTTGTTGCTTCAGGAAATATGCTTTAACCCACGTTATCAGAGTGTGACGCTCAAGCAACGGTGGGTTAGGGTAATGACCTGCATGATAGGAATGACCCCTACCTACTGTGCCTATTACCTGGTGCTACTTAAAACTTTCTTTGTTGTTGAACGCAGACGTGAGCTGTTAGATCAACAACTTTCCTGTTTCCGTAATGTTCCTTTTTAAGCCTCTACATGTGTTTGATGATGCTTTACTCAAGGTGTTGTAGGCCTACATCTGAGCCTGTAATTTGTATTGATGATTGAGATCTTGATGAAATATGCAACTATTATTAGTGCTGCAAGCCTATTTGCCACTCAAGTTACCGTATATCAGTACTCCCTCCATACTATCATGAAAATGTGTTTTTCAACCGCGTGGTGAAGAGGTAAGTACTAAGAAAGTACCACTAGCAAATCTCTGAAAGATTGCAGCAAATTGTGCTTTCTTAGTTTCTGTTCATTTTGCTTTTGTGTGAGGGCAGGCTGTTTAGTGCTAATGATATCTGTGTGAGAGTCTCCTGATCCTTGGTCTACTTTCGATCAGCTTTTCTCTGACATGGTGCGCGCCTATGTCCCTTCCCGCTTCTTTACGGTCAGGACAGGCGATGAGCCCTGGTTTGATGCCTATGGGAGGGCGCACCAATTGAAGCGGGAGGCATATGCACGTTGGCGTACTAGCCGGTCTGCTGTTGACTTTCAGCGTTTCAGGGAACTGCATCGTCGGGCCGGTGCTACTTATGAGGAAGCTGAGAGAGAGCATAATATGAGGTCCGTAGAGTTGTTAGCTTCGTCTGTTAGAGCACATAAGTGGTGGCCCGCCTTGAAGAGCGCTGTGCTTGTTGTGAGCTCTTCTGCCCCCCTTTAATTGGCACTGGTGGTAATCTTGTTGCGGACCCTGCTGGCTAGGCGGACCTGTTGTTGTGCTACTTTGATGGGAAGCAGAGCCAGGACCGGGTGCGCATTCCCTTAGCGTGTGATCCCGAGCCCAGGTTCTCCGGTTTTGCTTTCAGATATTCTGAAGTGCACCGCATTCTTCTTGACCTGGACCCCTCTAGGGACATTGATCCTTGGGGTATGTTTCTTCTCTTTCTTCGGAGGGTGGCTGGTGTGCTCACAGCCCCGCTTGTTTCCGTGTTTCGTCGGATGTTACGTCTGGGCTCTTTTCCGGAATGCTGGTGTGTTGCTCATATGACGCCTGTTCCGAAGGGCTCTGTTTCATCCCGAACCTCCGACTATAGACCCAATTTGATCACACCTGTTTTGTCGAAAGTTTATGAGGGGCTGGTTGCGTCGAGGTTGGGTTGCTTCCTTGAGAAGCGTGGTTGACATTCCCCAACACAATATGGTTTTCGTAAGGGCTTGGGTACTTTTCATGCTCTGCTTCGTATTTCTTATGTGTCGCAGATGGCTCTTGAAGGGGTCATGAGGCAAGGTTGGTACAGCTTGACTTCAGTGCTGCATTTGATCGCGTGAATCACCTTGGGCTGTTCCAAAAGCTGAGATTGTTGGGTATTGTTGGTTCGGTTTTGCGGTAATTAGTCAATTTTTATCTGACACGTCAGTTTGTAGTTGTTGATGGGAAGGAGTTAGTGAGTCTTTGGACGTGGTTTCTGTTGTCCCACATAATAGTGTTCTGGGCCCTTTGTTATTCGTTGTATATACAACGGACGTGTTTGATATTGTTAATAATTATAATCCATTTGTTGGTTATGCCGATTATGTTACTTTGCTGGCTGTTTGCGATGAGCCTAGTGATAGGTTGGAGGTTTCAGAATCCATTCAGCATGATTTGAAAGTGATTGATTCCTGGTGTTCTGGGTGGGTATGAGGCTAAATGCGGGTAACACTAAGACCATGCTCGTGTCCAGGTCACGTACAGTGATACCTCCTTTCCCTGCACTCATTCTGGATGGTGTGGTACTTCCTGTGGTTGATGACTTTATTATCTTGAGTGTCAATTTTGATCCATAGTTGACGGTTGAACCCCACATTTCTTCGGTTGCCTCGCGTGCATCGCAGTAAATTGGTCTGATGAGGCGTGCTTGGAAGGTGTTTGGCTCGGTAGAATTGATACGTCGCTGCTTTAATTGCAATGTCCTCCCCCTTTTGGAATAATGCTCCGTAGTCTATGATTCTGCTGCCGATTGTCATCTCTTTGCTTGACATAGGTAGTGGTTCGTCGATGTGCGTTTGTGCTGGATGATGTTGTGCCTTGTAGTCTGGCGCATCATCGCAGAATTGGTGGGGTCTGCTTTTTTGTATAACATTTACAATTGCCCTAGTCATCCACTGTCTGCTTTTCTTCCGGAGCCATTTGTTTGGGTGAGGTATACCGTACTCGACGTACTGGAGCTCTTCATGAGTTTGCCTTGGAACCGTTACGATGCCCTACGGTCCAGAATTCTCTTTTTTTCCATCATGTGTCGATGTTTGGAATGGTCTTGATTGCTCTGTCTTTACTGGTGCGGGTATTGGCAGCTTTGTCTGATCTGTACGCAGAGCTCTTCTGTGATCTCGGATCTTTTTTTTTTTCTTTTTTGTCACTCGCTGGGCTGGTTGCGTGGGGGTTTGTCAACCTCATGGAGTTTCTCCGTTCCCACGTCGCCAGTCTGGTGTGATTTAGTAATAATAATAATAATATATGCCCCTTCTTTCTTCTTCGGTGAGATCCCCTTTATTTTGAAAACGGAGACTTAGCTATCCAATAGATAGGCTATAGTATTAATAATGATTGTGGCATACTGTATGCCTCTTCTTTCGTGCTCTCTTTGAGTCGCTGTGTATGCTGTGGGTAGGGAGGCATAAGTTATAAGCATTCTAATAACAATATTAATAATCTATTACCAGGTGGTGCGGAACTGTCCCGGCTATGGTGACGTGGTCTTCCCCCACTGCGCCTGTGATGCTCGTAAGAAGGGCCACGTCCGGCCCCACGTGGGATTCTCGTCCTTCAGACTACACGCTTGTAAAGAGGACGGCACGTTGCAGGTGCGTTGCAGAATTATGCCCTACCTATTGCACCTACCCAATTTAGTGTTACATTGAACACTATAAGGACCAACTGAAAACTCTGTTTCTCATAGGAATTGCATTAGTTGAGACGTCCTGTGGGAAGGACCGTGGTCTCTATGGGGTTCAGGTTTGCTGTTAAAATACCGTGCATGAAGATTTTTAGTAGAGTTTCACTAGCTGTCATTCTTACCCTATCCAAAATTCTTTGGTCTCATGACCACTAGGGAAGCTACCGGGTATGTAGCCTCTGGTCACAGTCCCTGCTGAAAAGGTTAGGTAATTTCTCTATACATACTTGCTTCTCTGTCCGCGAGGTGGGCCGCCGATTGGTGGTTGGTGACTCATCCAATGGGACTGCTCCCTGCTCCCGTGTGGGACCACGAAAGGCATCCTCCGCACGGGTGTTCATTTCACCTGTCGTCTCCTCGTTTATTTTTTTCGACTCTCGGAGATGCTTTGCGCCTTTTTCTGTCTGTGGTAGCACACTGACGACTTCTTTACTTATTGCTCTCGTATGAGTTCAGTTTGTCCTATCAGTGTTGTGTAGCGTCGGCTTTGTCGAGATTTTTATCTTAGATCACTACGGTAGGATTTTCACTGTATCAGACAAGCGGGAAAATGTCAACGTAACAAACTAATAATAATCCACGTTTCTGTTGACATACTCTTCAAGTCCCACATTTCTTCCTCTGTTGCATTGCCCTTGCAATTGAAATGGAGGCTTAAACTCTTAAATACAATAGCTAATAGATTGAACAGTCTCAGAGCGCATACCTCCTCTAAGCAAGGCCGTATTAACGACAATTTAAAATTTGTCCTGATGCTAGAATTTCATCTTCACCTCCAAAACTTTGTCATTTATGTCTCTTGACAGGAATAATAGCTTCTGTACTTTTCTTAAAGTTCGTCAGAAACTTTTTGAATTAAGTTCTGATTAATATCTTGACGAACAGTCAAACACACAAACGGGCCAACCGAACATCTCTTAAATTTGGTTAGTTGTGTTTTTTACATTTTTAACAAGTACTGTAAATTTCTTGAAGATCCGTTCATAACTTATGGGTTTATGATGCTGATAATCATAACAAACTTCGGGACGAGCAGATCTTCACAAAAATTTGGTCATTTGCTCTCCTTAAAATTCCTAGCAATTTTTACTCGTTTTTGTGAAGACCGTTCGTAACTTTTGCGGTACATTACCAAGAAAAAAAAAATGCAGGCATACAAAGTTGAATGGATCTTCACCAGAGGTTAATCTTTTATTTTTCCTAACATGCCTAACAATCGTTGTAAATTTAGTAAAGATTCGTCCTTTTTCAGTTATGTTGATGACAGACAAACTCGAGAGAAACAACCACCTCGGTGGAGGTATTAAGTTACTTGAATCTTATATGAGTCTTTGGTTCATCTGCTTCTCGTGTCCGCATTTGTTTCCACTTTACCATTTTCCTCTTCTACTAATATTGTGCCCCACCCATTCCCTCACAACCCCAATGGTCCCGAGTGCCTTTTCCGCAGGAGATGTTACAGCTTGCCGCAGTTTCTGCTGACGAGGTTAGCTTTGTAAAGTTAGGTAGGCTCTCAATACTTCCCCTTCTGTTTTGGGAGGTGAGCTGCCGATCGAGGTGGTCGACTTAACCCCGCTAGACTTCTACTTTCTTGTATTTCGTTTTCTTCCCCTGGGCGGCGTAGCTGAGCTAAAGCGTTCTGCCGTTCCCCGCTGTCAGTAGCGCACTGACCACTCTGAGACCTAACGGCAGAAAAGCCAAGACAAAAATCATTGAAAACTTCAAACGAGACGTACCTCGCGCCCTAGTTTCGCACGAGCCTTGTGTTAAACCACAGGAATAGTTCGGCGCATTGTGTCTCTGAAGCGCTCATAAAACTTCTATTACTACTACTACTACCACCACCTTTGCCCGTTGATCCAGTGTGGAAACGCTTTTGTGGATGGGCTTCTGGTTTCTGTCGACGTAGCTACTTGGAACACGTTCGGAAAATTAGACTTTCGATACTTGACATGTCGAGACTTCAGACTTGAGTTTAGGCTTTGTCTCTTTTAATTAATTGCGTAGTAAGTATGTCTGTGATGCAACCGGATGATACTCAGCCGGTTGAAAGCTCCATTTCAAGTAGTGAGATTAGCGGCTGGGCATCACTCCGGTAATCAATTGAGGCTTAACGCCTGAAACTCGAGTCATCGAGTTGAAGTCAGCACATCCGCTTACGGTTTCGAACAAATTAAGCCCCGAAGGCTTAATTTCGCTTTTCTTTAGCTCTTGGGATCGTATAGGGGCATGAACTAGGACTATGCTTATCTTTACACTAACAGAGAGCCGTCTGTCTGTGCAAGGTCTTCCAAAATTACTTAGTAATGGTATTATTTGGGCATTACGAACTCAGGAGCAAACTTGAGTACTTGTTCTGTAGGAAATATTGCAGCTGGCCCTGGTTCCAGCTGACGAGGTTAGTTTTTTGAAGTTAACTACCTGCTTCGGTTCTCTGTCTTTCCCTTTCTGTTCCACGAGTTGGATTGTTAATCGAGATAACCGACCTAGTCCGCGGGACTCCTCTACTGTCTCTCTTTCTCTCGTGTAGGAGGCTCCGAAAAGGGCCGTCCACTTGAGTGTCTTCTTCTATGCTTCGCGCCTTGTTTCCCTGCCCGTAGTAGCGCGCGTGGCCGACTCGAGACAAATAATGTGTCATTGAATACTAGGCCGTCCGTGGCGTGTTACGGCGGCCGTACCGAGCCTCGCTGCTTGGATCAAACTTTATTGTGGGTGCGGTGGTAAACCTATGAGAATTAGTCATGGTAGTTATGTTAGCTCCGTTCAAATCTGTGGACTTACTGGACATTGTCGGTTTCGTGGAATTAGTGGAATTGCTAACTTTCTGCATGTCGTCGTAAAATGTACTAAAATGATTATTTTCAATACGAATGGACCCAAAGGGTTGTGAGTGGCCTAGTGATAAAGGATAATAAGTAGGTTATAATATATAATTACTTAGGGAGCATGTGCCGCATATAATATTGTGTTGTACGTTGCAGTCACAAGTGATAGAGTTTGCGTGGGACACCATCGAAAACTACGAAGTGGACGATGAAGCGCTCGCGTTCTGCTTCAACTTTCGCCAGAGCTCCGAACTGAACCGTTGGGTGAAGATATTCACCCCCTACAGCCACTACCTCGCTGACTGCTTCGAGCGGGTCCTGCACGAGCGGCGCAACGAGGAACGCAGCGAGAGCGTCTGAAGGTCCCCCTCCTCCGTAGGTCTAAGGGGCCCAATCTAATATCTGGTTTATGGGACCGAACATCTGCTGATAGAGAAGGTCTTTTGTGCAGTGCGTGCTTTCGGACGTAT
Source organism: Parhyale hawaiensis (assembly GCA_001587735.2). Classification (NCBI taxonomy): domain Eukaryota; kingdom Metazoa; phylum Arthropoda; class Malacostraca; order Amphipoda; family Hyalidae; genus Parhyale; species Parhyale hawaiensis. The sequence goes on from LQNS02276769.1 coordinate 8,127,515, forward strand.
TTGCGGGGTCTTGCAAACAATTGTTTTGCCTCTTAACATTATAATGTAATAATAATGATGATATAATCAGATCTATAGAGACTGAAACAGTGTTTCTAAGGAAGCGGTCTTTGATATACCGGATTATATTATTGTGGTTATGATATAATGTCTGTGAAAGACTTAGTTACTGACTGGAACAGTGTTTCTATCGAAGCGGTCTTTAAAAGACTTGATGATATTATTGTCATTATCTTAATAAAAGTTAATTATTATCATTACACTAGAGCTATGACCTGCCCAGGAATTGCTAATTACAATTGGCTTTATAGGCTGTTCTGTTGCTGCCATAACTAAGTGGGGAATGGAAGCCGGCGTTTAGCATTTGCCTAGCGTTATATTTATGGCATAGCTGGAATCGCCAATTACGTTTGGGTTCCCGTATGATATGAATAGTCAGTCAAATTACAACACAACTCCTGAGCATTTGGGGTGCCCTAATTATAATTTTCACTGGTTATTATTAAGTGAAGTCTACGAGGTTCAATTTAGTATTGCTGCTCGTTTCTGCGCTTATGAGAAATGTCCTTTACCACAACCAACAAAAAGAGATTGGTGTACTTGTCTGCACAGCAGAGTTTTCAACAAAAAAATTAATGATGGCCTGGGGTTAGTGAAACCATCTAAAATTAAATGTAAAGACTGGAGAAAAAGAATAAGTTCGACTTGCAAACTGAGTCGCAAGTACTGCGTAGTCATATTTATATTATTCCTCACTTAAATGACTGGTTAGTTTTATTTATTTTCTAATACCTTCATGTCGTCACATGCTGAATTTTGAGTCTTGTACTTCACAGGGAGAATGACACGTGCACGTGCCGGTGTGTCATCTTAATATTGTGATGTGTCAGGCTGGAGTAACACGATACGCTCGCAGAAACAAAGTGTGATGCGAGGATGTGCAGCTCTCATGCCACTGTATCTATGCTACCGAGTTGAAATATATATTAGGACACCGAGTGAGCTGCTCATCGTCGTTTCAAGTCGTGCGTGCTAATGCATATGTGGCCTCGGCATAATGCACAGTTTGAACGTAAAGTGATGGTAGTGTGTCTAAAATGAAGCGCTGGATATCAGTGACGTTACTGTGGGGGCGGCCTTCGGTAGACACGATAGTTAACTTGTATATTCGATTCGCCCAACTTGAGTGAGATAATCTAATCATACGTACTAGCTCTAACTAATATCGGAACTTTGATCTTGAGCGTTCAGTTCGCCACTGGGGATCAGGCTTCTGGGGTTAATCATAAGTCACGAAAACTACCAAATTTCAGTCCTCTTCCACGAACACTGAGCAACGGCATTGGTTAGGCTACTAGAAATACCTCCACCTTTAAACCCTGTAAGATATTCTAGCCCATTGAATGTGATCACCGTTAACTCGTTCTTCTGTGGACTATTTCGGAAAATCCTCAATATAATAATAACTACAGCACTCAGAGAGCGCATACCTCCGCCAAGCAAGGCAATGGTAACGAAAAATTCAAAATGTTCTGAAAGCATAACTTTCATTGTATCAACACCACACTGTAATCATTTGTGTCTCTTAACAGCATTAACTGTTTCAGTAATTTTCTTGAAGATCCGTTCATAATTTTTTGAGTTATGCTGCTAACAAACGTTCGGCAAACATTTGTCAAAGACACTAACGGACGGACCGATCATCACCAAAATTTAATTATTCATGTCGCTTAACAAAACTAACCACCCCTGTAAATTTCATAAAGAACCATTGATAATTTTTTGAGTTATTGTGCTAACAAGCATTAAATTAAAAACAGTGACAAACCAACGAACAAACATCATCACAAAAATATGGTCATTTACTCTTCGTGATATACTTGACAAATTTTCATAAAAGTTTGTGCTTAATTTTTTCAGTTAGCTATGGCATTAAAAAAAATGAGGCTGACAAACAAACAAACTGATGAACGGATCTTCATTAAAAGTTGATCATCTGTTCCTCCTAACCAACTTTTTAATCCCTGCGAATTTCGTTAAAATCTGTCCCTAACTTTTTGAGTTGTCTTGTGGTAACAGACAAACTCGACGAAAACATAACCTCCTTGGCGGAGGTAATAATGTTGCTCGTAAGCCCGGTAGGTATACTTGCGGTGGCCAAAAGCGTAATATGTCCACTATTTTTTTTTTTTTTTTTTTGCAAAAGAAATTTGACAAAAAATTTGTTTGGCTATGAAAGCTTTCGCAGTACGGAGCGTCCGCACGTCGTGTTGCTTCTTTGTAAGGAACGGAAAAGTGAACTTTTCTCATTCTAATTCTCTGCAAATTGGAACCGACATTCTCCACTGCACAAGTGACACTCGCTTACGAACTGACTTGTTGGATAACAAGTGTGTGCGTAAAGGCAGAGCACTTTGTACGGCTTAAAGAGAACAAAAGACTATAGTGTGGAACTGCCTTTAGTCAGAGATAGGCATGTTCGTTGACTGTGATCCAAGTGGTAGGAATTCCTTAATTTCTCCAATTGCTAATCGAGGGTAACTGCCCAAATTCCTTCATTCCGTATAATGGATACCAAAGTTATTGGGGAAGCCAGTGCTCAGCAGAATAGTGTGCTCGTTCAGTTCCACTCTGGCGCAGTGTACGGTGACTCCGCGTTTGGGCGACGCCCAGGGAGTTCTGATAAGAGGAGAAGCAACGGCTCCGGAGATGGGAAGCTGAAATTCGTCCCGGGGATGAAGCCTGGCTAGCTCACTGATTGGCTGGACCAATGTCTCGGAGCCTATGAAAGGATGGCTGATAGCCTGTGATTGGTGGGAAGGCATGGCTTGGAGCCAGGGATTGGTGAGAAGAGATGGCTGAGAGCCTGTGATTTGTGTGAAGGGATGGCTGAGAGCCTATGATTCGTGGGAAGGGATGGCTGAGAGCGTGTGACTGGTGGGAAGGGATGGCTGAGAGCCTGTGATTGGTCGGAAGGGATGGCTGAGAGCCTGTGATAGGAGGGAAGGGATGGCTGGGAGCCTGTGATAGGAGGGAAGGGATGGCTGGGAGCCTGTGATTTGTGGGAAGGGAGCAGCCAACGAAAAACAAAAGCCTTCCCTGGTCAGTGACAAACAATGTAGCTGTTCTCGCTCTTTGTATTCAACCTCCTTGGCAATGCCTGCTAGGGGAGTGGTACCATGCCGTGCCGCTGGTAATTACGCCCTTATTATCTGGACTACACTAGCTTTGATCGGAGTATCAAACCCGGAATTTCTACGGTTTGACTCCGATTCCTGCGTGCGTCACTCTGAATCCGAATTCCCAAACCCTTCGGCTACGTGGGACTAATCTCGGTAATTATCGCCCGTAATACACTGCTCACCAGCCTACAGTGAAAGGGTTAACCCATGGGATACGAAAATTTGCCCCAGACCTGATGTCTCCTGCTTCGAAAATGACTGTACAGATTTTCTTTCACACTCTGGAAAGTTAAGCGCCGTTTTGCTGCAAATATTAAAGGTAAAGTTAACTTGACCTCACACTGAAGCTGGGAAACCCTCAAGCACTAGTTCGTGCTGCAGATATATGCCCACTGGTCCAAGAAGAGGCACGGCTGCTATCGAGACAGTTAGTCTGAGCTATGGCGTCAGAGAGGGCAGGCTCTCACGCGACAACTGCAAGACCCCCATCCCCCAATCGCCCCATTTCATGTTAGGGTCAGTACCCCCGCCAAACGCTGACTCGACACGCTAAGCGCCCTCGGAACTCGCCTTTAACTTGCAGGCTCGGAGAACTTCCGCGCTTGAGAGTCCGACACCCAAGATTCCTTCCAGTGCAGATATGTATATTTTAGAGTTGCTCCCATCTCCCCATACCAGGTCTACTCAAACACAAGTCAAATATTTTGCATGTTCACTACTAAATAAAAGGCATGTGGGATGTTCCTGAGCATTGATACCATTCGTTTATCGTTTTTTTTATTATCTACGGGTGTTAATTTGAGACTTCAGTTTTTACTTTCAGTATCTCCATAAAGCCTGATTCGTCAAATGCAAATAAAGATACATGTAAACCATAGCAATAATTGCAGAACTAATGGGCCACTCTGTCATTAAATAGCGACAGAAAATAATTAGCTCATTGAAATCCAAATTTTGTTCCATGTTCATTGTTCCCTTTTGTGAATTATCTTTCCCTTTTTCATTATTGTTCTACTTTTTATGCGATTTATTTTCTCCGAGGAAAAAATTATTCGTAGAGGGAAGAAAGAAAAGATAGTATCGATTTAGTGGTATTTCAGTACTAATAGGCCTATTTAAGTAAATTAGCATGGCAAACGACCCCTCTTACCGTTCAGGAGGTGAATTTTCTCATATCTAATGCTTCAAATCTATACGGAGAGACTAGCCTACTAAATATTACAAGTTTGATATTATTTGCTTGTGGCTATGGCTGTCATCTCATTCAGGACATGTTAACATTATTAGCAGTGTACGGGACTGCCTACAAGGGAAAGGTACGAGCTGACTAGACATCGTAATGGGTGAGCTTCCGAAGCTGAGGAGAGTTCGATATTTCCTGAAACCGCCGTAGTGAAGCAAAAGATGTTCAGTCTGGCAAACAGTTTTCTTTGCTGCCGTGTCTGTGTCTAAGGGCAGCGTGCTGTGTCGCCACTATATCCGAGGCCAGTGCTTCTGACTCTTGCAGCGAGAGGTTATGGTGTGCTACAGGTGCTACATTGCTGCCTCTGTAGGCTCCCGTAGCAGGAAACTGAGTGTCCGCACTAACTTCAGCGTGCAAGGATTTTTCTTCATTTGAGTTGAGTCGTGAAGTTTTTAAAAAGTCTGGAACGTGTCTTTGAAATTGACTTGAGGGGTTGGAGATCTCGTCGCAACTTAAGTTTTTGAATTTCTTTTGGGCCCGAAAATCTCCACTGCTCATGGAAGTATCGCTTTGGTGGCGTCTAAAGAACCACCCAAAGATCATTGGTTGCGACTCGTAACTGTGGAATTGATGACATCAGAAGAACCACCACCTTTTTGGCCAGTGCTTTATGTCTCACCGTAAGTCCCGCCCGTGACACCAATCGAGTGAAAAAAAAAAAAAAAAAAAAAAAAAAAAAAAAAAAAAAAAAAAAAAAAAATCATGCGTGTCCAGGTTTGATCCCATCGTCTGTGGAGTCAAATGGGGAAAAAAGGAGGAAAATGCTTATTTAATGACAAGCCATGCAAGTATATTTGTAAGAACAGTTGTTTTTGTTGTTTCGTGTAAAGTCAGTTATAGTTAGTGGAGGATAAAACTGTGAAATTAGGTAACAACCTTTCAAAACGTTTGTTTAGTCTGCCATTTTGGCCATCGTTGTTGTTAGTGAAGGAAACATCTGTTAATCCATAGTGAAAGTGTCCTGTTGTTGATCCATTCGGTAGTTAGTCAACGAGTCGTGCCGGAGAGTGATGGTTATGTTTATGAAATGTTTCTAATCGATGAAAATAAAGGACATCCAGGTTCCATGTATTAAATTAACGTAAAATAATACTTCTGGATTACGAATTTTATTTTTACCAAGCTTCTTCTCCATAGTTTCTAATCTAGAAACTATCATCGACTAGAAACTATGGAGAAGAAGCTTGGTAAAAATAAAATTCGTAATCCAAAAGAAGTATTATTTTACGTTAATTAAATATATGAAATGTGTACTATAGCCGGGTTTCGTTGACTCAAGAGATTATGAGTTCTGCAGCAGAGTTGTGGTGATCCAGTGGGATTGATTTCTCTCTTGCTGCTCGATAGGGAGTAACTCATGCTTTTGATCCGTTGGGAATGAGTTCTGCAGCAGAAGTGTGATGTTGATCTATAGGGAAAGAGATTTGTTGCTGATCATATTGGGAATGAGTTCTGATGTTGATCCATAGGGATTGAGTTCTGGTGGTGTGATTAGCTACAGTAAAAACATGGATAGATGAATATATTAACTACAGGTGGAGTTTGTCGCTTTGTCCAGTGTATCCTGTTTTGCAACTGTTAGTGTATGAATGTTATTTGCATAGAGCTACATGCGTGCATTACTTTAATTATTTTCGTCTACATATCGAACCGTTGCTTGTTGATAGTATATCTCTTGCCTGCCTGCAGTTTATCTGTTTATATGCATTAAATTATTGCTGTGATTCGTGGCTACATCAAAATGCCACGCTGCAGCTACTCTTAGGAGCGTTTCATAGTCACAAATTTTGTATTTATTTATACATCGTAACAGTGGTATTAGTTTGCTAAACTTGTTGTGTGGTCAAATTTTTTCACCATGAAAACTTTTGCTGCAACTGCTAAAGGGTTTCCATTGCAATATTTTATTGGATCTATGCGTACATCATTGAACTTTTTCTTACATTTCAAATCCCTCATCCCAGTCATAAATGTCAGTGTTGACGTCAGGAAAATGTAGCCAAGGCTGTCGAAAGCGTCGCAAATGCAGTAGAAAGACGTAAAATTCTTGTGTTGTACTGTTGGAATCTGATTGCTGCATTTCTGGAATCAGATTGCTGAATTTCTGGAATCTGATTGCTGCATTTCTGGAATCTGATTGCTGAATTTCTGGAATCTGATTGCTTTATTTCTGAATCTGGAATCTGATTGCTAGATTTCTGAATCTGGAATCTGATTACTGGAAAATAGGTTATAATTCTTGTTACCTAGCTATGTCCTTAGAACCTCAGTGCTAATATCCATGGGAACAAGAATTTCATTTGAACCAATAAGAACTAGCATTAGGGTTGAAAAAATGTATAGATGTGTTGTGCTTCTCCATGGAAACTTGAAGACTATCACGAATGTTAGTTTTGGAATGTCGTAAACTGTGTGCTGTAGTATGGAAGCTAGTCAAGCTACTGTAAATTTTCTGAAACACGAGTTACAACTTGAGGCTTCTTTGAATCTAGGAGAGGTAGGGCGGGCCAATACTGCTGATTATTCCTTTACTCCCCCCCCCCTCTCGCCCTAAGGGGTATATTCTGGCGGGCCCTTTCCTTGCCACAATTTATTTGTGCCTCACGCACCCAAGAGTCCTTTGTGCCTTGGAGATGTTGCAGGTTGCCGCAGTTCCTGATGCTAAGGTTAGTTTTGTAGAATTAGGTAGGCTCTCAATACTTCCCCTTCCTTTTTCTGGTGGTGTACCGCTGATCGAGGTGGCCGACCTATTCCTGCTAGACTTCTGCGTTCTTGTTTTTCGTTTCCTTCTCCTGTGCGGCGTTGCTGAGCGAAAGCGTTCTGCCGTGCCCGGGGGTTGGAGATGCCCAATTGCGCCTTTTTCCTGTCACTAGCACATTGACCATCTGTGACCTACCGGCAGAGAAGCCGAGACAAAAATCATAGATAATTTAAAACGACACGAACCTTGCGCCCTAGTGGCGCATGAGACTGTGTTAACCCACAAGAATAGTTCGGCGCGATATAGACATTACGTTCCTGATGCGCTTGTAAAGTTTATACTACTACTACGACTACTACTCTCCCCGTGTCGCCCTCCTAAAAAAGCTACGGAATCAAGTTCCAAAATTCAGAATACTGTATATATTACAAAATAATATTGTGACTTCTTTTTGTGATTGCATCTTCCAGAATTGCACATAAACTCTGTTTAGATGGCGGTTTATAGGAGTAGAATACGATCAACGGTACCGCTGAAATTATTGTCAAATTAACTGCTAGATCAGCGTGACTATGGCTGCGGTTCTCAATAGCGAGCACCGAGGTCGACGACGAGAAGACTCTTCCGGTATATCGGGACTTAAAGGGTGCCTGGCGTCCCACCCACCTTACTTTGCTTGATATTTCGGGATATTTATGCAAAGATTCGCTCGTTTTTGTCATTTTAGTTTTTCTGGTACATGTGTTCCACGTTCCTATCGACGTACTAAATGGCCATTATTTCTTCCTATGTCAGATCGCCTTTGTTGTGGAGACGGAGGATTAAACATTTCGATATAATAATAAAAATCTATTGGCATTTCTTCGTTAGTTTTCTGTGCCGCCATGACAGCCCCTGGTTGGGGCAACTACAGCAGCCTTTACCTCGCTGCAATAAGGTTTTTTGAAATAGTTGGCATACCTAATCTGCGACGTTGTGAAAGTGTGAGATTGGAAGACATATGTGTACTCAAGGCAAGTACCGCACTTTTGTAGATTTCAAGTGCTGAAGTGTATTCTGCAGGGTCCCAACATTACTAATATTCAGTAACTACCAATATATATTAAATACCGTAACAATTTTTACTGCTGTGATTCCGGGATTTTAAAAATTTCTAGTGCGTGGGATTTTAGGCACGTAGCTAAGTTGATTCCCGTTGCCGTATCCTTACAAATAGTGGTTCATCAGCTGTTTTTTTTTTATTTTCCCCAATCTTACGAGTACAGTTTACAAATTTCCAAGATATACAGAGTGGCTCGTGTTCACAGTGATGATGGGCAGCAACTGTGCTAAAGACCAGTTTGTAATTTGCCTACGACTTTGGTCTTTTCATCAGTGATCTTCAGCGTGCCCTCTTGGATTCGCAAGACTGCAGTTTGTGGCTGAAAATTTCTTGATATTTGACCCAAGTTGTGGGCTTTTTACAGATGGAGTTATATCTATTGCAATTAGATTAGATTAGATAGGCGGCAGTAGACGAACCAAAAGGCCCATTCCCAAAGAGACACCGGGACTTACACCCCGGCCCTCTATGAGCTATTGCCATTGACCCTCTATGAGCTATTGCCATTAGCGTTGATTGGTACTGCTAAATGTGTTACAGGTGTTGCTTAGGAATGGGTGACGGGGGATGCTTAGGTTGAATAGCAGGGTGTTTGGATAAGTTTAATAACCCGAGATAGTCGAGTGTAGTAGGTTATTGTCATCGAATTTTAGAAGCTGTTACTATATGATGACAGGTTCCTATTTTATGATATGGAAGTAAGACGAATGTGTAATGCTGGTTACCATAGAATAATGGTATGTAGAAGAATTTATTTTCCGATGCGAAGGGCCTCTAGTAACTCAAATAGTAAGTCTGTAAAGGCTAGTAATTTAGAAGGGTTAGGTACATACCTATCTAGTAGCACTTACGTTAGATTGAGGAGTTTCTTCTAGTTGAGCTATGCTAGAGCCACGTATCTCTAGATAGCAGGTAACTCAATTTACGCGTCTGGCAGTGGCAGATCGTGATCTTCACGGTAACTCGTGCATATATATTTTATGTACCGTGCAAGTATAATGCTACTAGTAAGAACTAAGGATCTAATCAATCTCTATTGTAGCCGTTAGGAAGATCTCCATTATATATCAAATACTCTATTGTTTCTAGTGTAGATAATGCCGTGTATGTATCGGCCCGTGGGGCCTGAGGTATTTTCTCCTGATGGGGAGAGCCACTTGGTTGCTACAGATACCCCTCCCGCCAGAGGTGGGCATGCGCTGCTTTGCGACCGATCACAGGCGGTTAGAAAATGTCACGTGACCGGACGCATTGCGGCCTTTTGCTCTCTGGCGGGGCCGCACTGCCCAGCTCTGCACCCTATTAGACCTACCGACTCATTGTTATGTCCGAACACGCTGGCTTGTACCGGGAGTACCTGTAGATGCTGTTGAGCCCTAGTTATACCAGGTTGTGTTATTTTGCTGCGTGGCTTCTTTGTTCTATTGCCCGGGATAAAAGCTTTTAGCTACCTTGCAGCAAGGGCTAATCTTTCATCTTCCCCAGGAATTATGTGGAAAAGTAGTGTTGGAAACGTGACGCAATGTAGATACTTTATGGACACTTCCCTTCACTCGAGTAATTCCAGAAATAAGTAATATAATCCCTTTGATATGCGCTACGTGTCACAGCCGACGCGTCAATACTCCTTGGGATGGTTCTGCTCAAACGTGACGTAATGTTCCTATACTCACCCCTATTGGAAATACTAAAAGAGAGCGACACACCATCAACTAAATTAACTTTATTAGTAAGAAGTTCTTGTTTCTGAAGATAGATCGCTGTTATATCGTGCACCCACTGACTACGGCGGGAAAACCCTTAGTATAATAATAACGTAATGTTCCTTTCGGACCCTAATGCGCTAAATCCGCAAAGAGTTCCCTTTTTGTCACGTTTCACTGTGTTATTCCTACGAAAAATGGTGCATAAGGAGACCGAAGGATTAAATTTAGGGATTAATTTTACCACGAAATGAATTTAAATGATAATGGGCACGTTAAAAATACTGACAGGTGTGGTTTGAAATTCGTAGTAATAGCAGCATATTCGTGATGAAATTCGCGAAATTAGATATCTTTTTGGTGTCTGTGGGTTATAAATTTTATCATGATCATGCCACAAAGATAGGTGCAGCTGCGTGTTTGATTTCTTCTATTATGCGTCTGTTTCGTGTTGAATTCAAGTGCATATTTACAAATGTCAAGGTCATGATGTATATACATGTTAGCTATACAACGAATTACCACAGGCGCGTATGCTACTTTCCGAGGTAGGTTTTCCACGGATATTATGCACATATAGTAAACCAACAGAGACATGCCCTGTACAATAGATGGCCCTTATTGCGAATGTTTATTACGGGAGCGTTCAAAAGCAGACTGCGTTCTTCTCGGGAACAGTTAGCGTGGACGATGTTGTTGCTTCCTTCTCATGTCTCGGTTGACTTGTGGAGCTTTAATTATGCAATGTGTGTCCTCTTCCGCTTATATTGCTTCGACATTTTGTGTGTGTGTGTTGTGTGTGTCCGCAGCTGTGCTCCGACATTTTGTGTGCTGTGCTTCGTTAGTTAATGTGCATCCGCACCTGTGCTCCACGTTTCTTTGTTTTATTTGTAGGCAAGCAAATCATACATGAGTAAGTATCTATATTTTAGTTATTTGTTCTTGCTATTCTGGAGTCTGGCGGTACTTGGTTGTGCCGACAGATGTTGAAGGATTTTTTGCAACTTTGCACCTGCTAATCTATCAGACATGCAAACCTATTTAAAAGAGATTTCTCGCAATGGGATTCCTACGAAACAGAAGTTTAAGTTTGTTTTATATGGCTGGCGTCTTACTGTCGAAGCGAATCTAGCAGGTTAGTACCTTTTTCTGCTTCATGGATGAGGTGAACCTCATATTAGGTACACTCTTACACACGGTTATTCGTCGCCCATTCTGTGTTATGGGGAGCAGCGACCCCAGGAGGTTTGTGCGAGTTATCTTAGCCATTAGGTAGGCCTTCGGGACGTCTGTGTTTCGTACCCACTTTGCTTCCTTCCGATTTCCTACTGGTACTGATGTTACTTTGCTCTGTTCTTCCTTTTCCTTCTCGACTTGCAGTTCCCATGCGCGTTGATCGTGTGTGGGAACACCCTCCTGCGTGGGTTCCACATTTCTATCGACACAATATATGCCCCTTCTTTCTTCCTCTATGAAATCGCTTTTATTGTGGAAACGGAGGCTCAAAGTACTCAATATAATAATAAGGGTTACTCATATTAAATTTGCAACCAATGTTCCTATAAGGTACGTGAAACTCTTATAAGGTAGGATTTTGTTACTCACCCATATTATTTTAAATTTCTCTGGTATTTTAGCATGCATCTTGAAGCTTTTTTTTAGAATTTATGATACAGTGAGCCATTTCCATTTGCCTCTTAATTACATGTCGGTAGTAAAAAAATACAAAGAGTAACTAAATATTTTAGAGGTATAAGGTACAGATATTTCGGCACGTACACCGTATCTCCTCAGTTTAATGATGATCTTCACCTGCATTGTTATTCCCAGCTGTTGCTGAAGAGAGATTCGAAATTGTATATCAGCCTCAATTTTACAATTTAATTTGGAAACTTTCTCCACCTTCCTAAAAATTTTTAGACAGTCATCTGTCAATTTCCTTAAAACTACTCGTGAATAAAACTTTGCGACT
>LQNS02276769.1:8139789-8150212 GCA_001587735.2 Parhyale hawaiensis
TACAGTTTGAGAACGGTAAAGCCCTGATCGTACTTGACGTTTATGAATGGATTGTCCTGTTTAATGCTTATTGCTTCTGCTATTTTTAGGTCGATGACGTTATTATGAGCAAAAATGATGGAAAAATTCTTTATTAAAATATCAGCGGAAGGGGGGTTCATGTGGTGCTCAAACGAGTAGTGCTGTTTGATGCTGCTTGAATTGACAGATGACTGTCTAAAAATTTTTAGGAAGGTGGAGAAAGTTTCCAAATTAAATTGAAGAGAGATTCATTTGAGCGTTGTTTTTAACATCATCCAGTCTGCTTAAGGGGTATTCTGAGGGTCGTGAAACCCAGCTCAGTATAACTCACTGCCGTCACAATCGTGACCGTACTCACACAGTACAGGAAGAAAACGCCACAGCCGAGCTGCCACGTACAAACAACAGCGAAATTTTAACTATTAGCTAAGCCGTCGGGACGTCCTTTCTTCGTGCTCACTTTCTTCCACTTTCGTACTCTTCTGATCTTACTTCTCTCTGTTCTTCCTCTTCTTTCCTGATGTTCCCATGCGCGTTGAACCTGTGTGGGAACACCCTCATGCGTGGGTTTCACGTTTCCATCAACACGATAATAATTCTTTTAACATATTGTATGTTTCTTCTTACTTCTTTCTTGTTGAGATCGCGTTTGTTGTGGATAAATCCAAGTTAAAAATTATAGTTAGGACTGCTTTTACTTTGTAGATCTGCCTAATTTCGAGTGACAAGTCATCATTAGGAATACTTTCGAGTAACAAGTCGCCGCTTGGATTACTTTCGCTTTGCGTTGTAGGCTAACATCGGAGTGAAAGTCAGTGCGTGCACTAATTTGCTTTCTGGTCTGGGCCGAAACCCGAATTAACGAGCTGTCATATTGACCTCTTTGCCTTGTATGCCAAAAATTCACACTGCGAATTATCCATGCTTCTTTTTCCTTTGGTGTTGCCGGCAGAAATTCGCGTTACGAGCCAGAAGCTCAAGATACGTTGCCACTGGTTGGCTTAGCATTTTAGTTTGTCCATTGGACAAGTCAATCTACCAAAATTCGGTGCAATATCTAGAGCTTTAAATTTTCCCTGCTTATGTTACCGTTTTCTCTAGAATATGCCAAGTCCGCTTATAATTACCTAGCTATTTTGAGTTTGTTATGAACTTACGGATCTGCTTTATTTTTGCTCTCCATTATTTTTGACTACACACATGTATTTTGCTGTGCATTGTACCTTGTTTTTCGTACATTTTACCATTTACTTTTTGATGCATTTTACATTATTTTTTACATACGTATTTTCATACGTTTTTGCATTTTCATATACATTTTTCATCATTTTTCTTATTTTATTTTCATGTTTATGTTATTTTCTACGTTTTCTTGAGTTTTGCGTTGTATTTTACGTATATTTCATTATTTTTCTTTGGCATTTTTTTTTTGTATTTGCTTATTACGTACTGCATCACGTTTTATCAAGTAGGTATACATTATTTTTTTTTGTTTATAGGAAGTTACAAAGCCATGTATGACTGGGTAATTCTTCACTCGTATCATGTATCTTCTCAAACTCCTAATCTTCACCATGAATGTGTTGCAATAACTCGCTGAATTGAGTTATTTCTGAAAATTTTCACTATTCACTACTATGCAGCAGTACTATGCGTGAAAAATTGTACTTCACTATCTCTGTATATACTTTGCTAGTTCTCATGGCTGTTACTTCTGCTGAAAATATAAATTTTGAATGGTATATATTGTGCTTCTAATAATGCTGTTACATTCTGCTCGAAATGCTGCATTTTTTTCCAAGTTCTACTTCGTGTTACTTCTCACTGTTGTTACCTTCTGCTCAAAATGCTGTAAATTTTTATTAAATTTTATATGCTGCTATTACGTTTTTGCAAAAATATACTGTAAAGTTGCCAACAGTTCTGCAACGTGCTATTTCTCATTGATGTTAACGTTTTTACTGAAATTGCTGCAAATTTTTGAGTGCCTTTTCGTGTTTCATTGCAATGCTGTTATCCTCTTCTAAAAATAATGAAAAATTCTTGGCACATACGCGTCGTCAATAATTACATACAGTAGGGAGCAAGCAGTTTGTTGCTGGACTACTTTCAACTGTATTTCCATCTGTTCCAGTTTGTCATTTCGGATCCGAAGACTGTTTGTGCCTCTAGTGTAACCCATTTTCAAGTAATCACTTCCTGTTTCTTGTACTTTATCAAGGCTATCCCTGTGTAACGCCCAGTGGAAAGAAGAGTTCTATAATGCTACTCCTACGAGACTAAATAGGAGTAACTGAATAACCTGGCGTGCTAGCGGATTTCCTGTTTCATATTTGAATACAGCGTCCATTTGTCATCAGATTAGATAGGCGGCAGTAGATGAACCAACAGGCCCATTCTCAGAGAGACGCCGAAACTAATGCCCCGGCCCTCTATCAGCAGTTGCCATTATGTTAGTAGGATATAAAACGCTTGGAAAAAAGAGAAAAAAAGAGGAAGGAGAAAAATCTCAGCAAAAGAGACGATCATGAATTCACGCAATCACGATCAATAGCCGCTGATATGCGGAGTTAAAGATGTCAGACAGTTTAGTTGGAGCGGAAGAGAGAAGAAGACGGATTAAGGAAGCCTCGAAGGCTTTGGCCGTTGAGATTGTGCGACTCCTGGAGGAGGAATCCTTAGCTGTGGGGGATGTCTCTCCCAATGTATGTCAAAACGATTTTTAAACGCGTTGACTGATTCCGCACTAACAACGTCGGAAGGGTGTCTATTCCAAATGCTGACTATGAAATACGGAAAGAACTGCTGACTTAAGGTCGTTATTACGGAGCAGTGCTTAAAACTTACGGGAACAGGAAAAGGAAAATTTGTTGCCTGTGTCATCTTCACAATATCGAAGATATGGGTTCGCCAACAGTACAGGTGCTCTATTTTTTGACTCAAGCGAGCCAGTAGATCCGAGGTCGGTCGTTTGCGACAAAGTTGTCATAACTCAAAAATTGACATTTTTCAGGAGAGACGAAAAGCGTTTTACAATCGCCGTGTTTTCTCAACTGTCACTTGAATGATGACCTTTCTCGAGCGGCCACTTCTACAGACTCAGTTATGGCTTTATTATCGCTATTGGAACTTGACGCGGGCTCTCTTATGTTGGCAATAACTCAAAACACCTAATTTTTGAGTAACGTCCCTCTTGTCGCGAACGACCGAGGTATGGTGCTATGCTTTCGCGCTGTTGGTATAATACCCAGCTGCGGTTCCGGTATGAACGATCTGAAACCCGAAAAATGGGTAATTGGTGTTACTTCCTAGGTATGGGGCTACGCTCTACAGCTGTTGGTACGGGTAATTGGTGTTACTTCCTAGATATGGGGCTACGCTCTACAGCTGTTGGTACTAAACCCAGCTGTTAATTGCAGTATTAACCCTAGAATACGAAAATTTATGACCCTATTGATACGTTTTGCGTGCTCTTTACCAATGATTGGCATTTTAAGGTTTAGGATCTTTGTAAAATTAGAAAAATTCATAAACGCTTATCCTTGGTGTATGGCTACGCTTTCGTTCTGGTGGCGTTTTAATTCTATTCTAAAGCGTCAAAAAACCCAAAAGAAACTATCGGGTTTCTAGGTTTATGGCTAGGCTTATATAACACTGGCATCATCTCCGCCTATGATCCCATTACTTTATGCAAAGTTTCGATAATCCATAGGCACACCCTATAGGTCCTAGGCATACGGCTACGCCTTCGTAGCAGCTGTGATGCTGCGAGAACATCTTCATGCATGGGTTCCGCATTATGATAGACTTTCTCAATATAACTGCAACAATCTTTCCAGACTGTCCTTTCATTATTTCGACCTATTATTTCAAACACAGCTTGTGATAATTTTTTAGCTGTAAGTAGATTATACCGCCAAGTGGCTACTGAGGTGGTGGGGAACTAAATAATAAATTACTATCGAAGTAGTACATGTCCCTTATTTTTTTCTATTTTTCCAGTAAATCTGTTATGAATTAGATACGGATTGCCCTCACGGGTATATTATGACGGGCCCTATCCCTGTCATAATATATATGGGCCCTACGACCCCCGGGGCAAACCCGAGTACCTTTTCCGCAGGAGACGTTGCATCTGGCCGCAGTTCCTGCTGACGAGGTTAGTTTTGTAAAGTTAGGTAGGTTCTCCATTTCCGTTTCTGTTCCGCGAGGTGGGTTATCGATCGAGATAGCGCACCTAGTCCGCGGGACTTCTCTCATCTCTCTCGTGTGGAAGGCCGTAAAAGAGGCCGACCACTCGAGTGTCTCCTACTATGCTTTGCGCCTACAAAGGACGGGCATCATCGCGTGCATCCGGTGCGCACAAATTATGTGGTATTTGAATACTACACACTCATCTCTGTTGGAACGCCTGAGTTGCGGCTACGGAGGTTAAACAAAGTTTGTAACTAACTTGTAGCTTTAAAAATTTGCAATTTGCTCTGATAGTGTACTGTCCACACAAGATGAAGCGCAGTCCCTAAACACCCGAATGACATACTCTGCCCATGCTCGTTGATCCTGTGTGGGAACACTGTCGTGCATGAACTCCTGTTTTATTTTGTCAAACTATGTTTCTCTTCCTTGCCCTCTCGTAGAACATCAACTCCGGGATGGTTTAGGGAGGCTTAAACCTGTATAATAACATAACAGCAATAATAAACATGCGAACCTCAATTTAATGATAAATATACATAATTATTGGGTGATTCAGGCAGGTGTCGGAGTGGTGCATTTTGGAAGCCTAGGAGTCGGGGTCGAAAACTGACGTTAACAGGGATTCGGAGTCGGTGACACTTGGCTTATTTTGTTTAGAGAACTAGTCTGGATTAGATGAAATCAGGCTATATGGAAGTCCAGGGAGTCTGTGTCGGTAGCTAGCTGAACCCAGGAATTGAAGCCCTTCAGGCTGTAGGTTTAGGATCGTCCATCCTATGTTATGGGGAGCAGCAACCCTCAGGAGGACCCTATAGGCTACCTTAGCTTTAGCTATGTATGCATCTTCGGGACGTCTGTCTTTCGTGTCCGCTCTGCATCCTTTCGCTTGCATTCTCCTACTGATGATACTTTCCTCTGTCCTTCCTCTTCTTTCCCGACTTGCTGCTCCCATGTTCGTTAAGCGTGGATGAGAACACCTTCATGCCTGTGTTCCACGTTTCTGTCGACACGCAGTTTGTCCCTTCTTTTTTCCTCTGCGAGATCGCTACCTCTACATGTGAACAGATTCTTTTCAAATTTTACGCGAGAAGTTATCTTATTGCCCTAGGTATTTCACTGAGGGCCGTTGAAAAATATGAAATATTTGCGCTGTAGACAGCCTATTCCTCATGGTGAGAAACGCATAATTTTGTGTAGGAATTTTACCATTTTTCAGTATTTTGACGTTGCTTGTCGACACCGGCCCGAAGGAAAAAAGCTAATGGTGTTTTGATTTGTTCCCGCGTCTACCTAGCGACAACTGCGATGATCTTCGCGCCTGTTCGTCCTTGATGTGCAGTCTGGTTAGGCATAAAATAGCCCTAATGGTATACATTGCAGGTTATGTTGTTATTAGTAAACTTTATCTTGCTGAAAGATATTCCTTTAATAATTTGTATAGCTGTGTAACCTATGTAGCCGATTCAACTTTAATAGTTTTCGTATTATCTATAGCGCTTTAAGTCTTCATTTAATTGAATTAGATTTTGGATCAGCCGAAGGTTATTATGCGAGTACCTATAGCTTAATTGTATGCTAACCCTGTTTCTGAAACTATCTTATTTATGCGTTGCTGATGATCATGTTGCAACATGATGTGGGACAGACAGTATGCTGCGTTGTATTGAATCATTTTGAACTATATTATGCGTGTCATGATGTATGAGGTTGTATCCTAATGGTCTATTTTATTTTGCGTCATGATGTGTGTTACCTACATCGACGAAATGCTTCATCAATTTTGGAACCCTCACTAGCATTGAAGCCGTTAAATACAGACACTTCCTTCACTCGTACACGTAGAAAAGCATGTTCTTTATGATAAAAAAAACACCTGGTTTCTTATCACTAACGAAGTATTATTGTAGCTACTAAGCAATGATAATTAATCGTAAAAGACACTGTTGTTCATCGCAACGCTTTTGTTCATCTGTTGTTCATCACGAACGACAATGTGCATTGACGCAAATTCAAACAACAAGGTAGTTTACAGTTGACTAATTTTGCTTAATGGCAAACAACCATTTTTCTGTGTGTACTTACTAAATCCAGACACTTCCTGCACTCATGTACTTTGTAAAAGTGCCCAACAAACCAGCTGTAAGCGGTTACGTGCAATGTGGAGATAATTCGCTACTGCAGCCCCTCTTTTCTTTTGCTTGTTACGAAATTCAACATCGCATTTTCCTAATGCCTCCTGGACCCCGCCCAAAAATGCTACTTTGTGCTACACTCTATCAAAGGTGTAACCGGCCACTAGAATATTTTGATGTGTCGTGTTACTTCGTGGTTGGTTGTATTCCATGCTGGTTAATATAATAGAACGTTATTTTGTGCAGTATTACATTACGGTAGGTCAAGCCTCCCCCTAGTGTGGATTACACTGACTATTACACCATTTCGCTGTGCTACACATCTCATGACGTCATAGTACAGAGTATCGCGACGTAATACATCGTACTCATGATTGATGATCATCTTATACTTAGCACGCAATAACTCACGACTTGTCAAGAAAATATCAACTCTCTTTTAATATTTTATTGTTACTGTTATTTTCATTATAATCTATGTATGTATTATTAGGTTACTGCACGTCCCCTATGCCAAAACTATGCGTCTGTGTAAACTCTAAGGTGCGTACCCAAAAAATATTGTATAGTCTATGTAAATAGTTATGCTTCGCTTCCTAAGCCATGTACTTAAGTAATTATGTTTATTGTAGCTCATGCTTATTTCATATTTCTTTTTGTTTTTTTAAATTATTTTCCTGTATCAATCTTTTGTTTTCCTTTCTCTTTCAATACGGAACCGTAAGACGTAGAGAAACAACTAGATAAAGGTACCCATTCACGAGATTTGATCGTCCAGTTTTAACAGACTTAATCGCACCAGACTAAATCTGTCAAATATCCGCCCGCCTGTGGGATCAAAAGTACATATTCTCGCGTATCAGATAGTTCATTTTCATCAGGTAATTTTTCTAGCTCTTCTGTCCGGGCGGTCAAAGCTGCAAATCCAAGAAACCGGACGTGCCCACTTGAAAATGGAATGTGAGAATAAGATCTGTCTATAGATGTGGAATCACGTAATGGAATTGAAAAAATCAGTTGATTAAATTCCAGGTACAAAATGCTTGTTCCCATTGTAATCGAGCACTGCGATTAGACATTTGTCTGTGCTTATATATTTTTTAAAGTGGAGCGTTTTTCAACTTTTCTTGATTTTCCATCGTGGCTAGTTCGGAATCGTTGCCAATTGGGGTGAAAAAATTGTGTTAAAAGCATTTTTTCCTTGACGGATATCTTCTACCGCCCCAAAACCCATTAAGTTTGAAAAAAGTGCTCTTGTGAGCGAAAGAAAAATTTTTTTTTTTCTTTTGTTCACTAAGCAGTAGCTGCACATCAGAGAAACACGCAGGTAAAGTATTACGCAGCCAGTGCAACGCTAAGTGGGTAGAACAGGGCGATGAAGGGGTTGGGGACTCGAATTAATTCTGCCTGTTAGCTTGAATATCTAGCAAAAAATGCCATTTTCAGCAGCACTGATAACATCTACATGGATGTTTAATAGAAGTAAGGGCGGCTGTGGTACCTACCTTGATGTAGATTGTATCAGTGCTGCAGAAAATGCTATTTGACGCTAGATACTGAAGCTCACAGGCAGAATTTAATGAGAGGCTCGGACCCCTTCATCCCCCTGTTCTACCCACTTGGCGTTGCTTTGGCTGCCTAAAACTTTGCCTGCGTGTTTCTCTGATGTGTAGCTACTGTTTAGTGAACAAAAGAAGAAAAATCGCCCACAAGAGCACTTTTTTTCAAATTTCATGGGTCTTGGGGAGGAAGAAAATATCCGTCTAAGAAAAAAATGCTTTTACCCCAAGTTTTTTCTCCCCATTTGGCAAGGTTTCCGAACTAGCCGCTACGGAAAATCAAAGTTGAAGACGCTCCACCCTTATATTTATCTGTCCATTTTCTGTCGTGCTGAAAGGTAACAGGCGAAAATTAGGCCATGTTGGAGACTGTGGCCATCATGTCATGCACTGTTGAATAAGCAATAATTATGACAGATTGCAAATTATGGTAAAACTAAAGCTGCCTGAAAATTGAATTCGCTTCTTTCTTCACCGATGTTGAAATTCAGGGCCATGAAGACGTCTGGAGTATCTCCTTCGACTCGTGTGGAGTATTGGTTTTTACTTTCTTCCTGCATCAACACTTAATTTAATTTACACTGCGCGAATTGAGTAACTACAGGGTCAGCGAAGTAACGGATAAGTTATTCTTCAGAAGAGCGGGGATGACGAGGATATCTTTGCAGTCATTTCTCTTCAGTCAATTTGTTTTCCTCGGAAGTGACAGCTTCTAGGGCGAGGGAGAAATTTCCGACGTAAGTAACATCGTGGCGAATCAGTGATACGCAGAGGTAGGTCCTCCAATTGTGTGATGTTTGACTGCCTAATTATCATAGCAGTTATTTCACTAAATATTAACTAACTGAAGGAAGTATTGCACTCATCACCAAACTGAAACCGAGCTCGTTCACCTCTTTTGATCGTTATGAATAGCTGTTGCGTGGTATCCTTCATAATCATATTAACGAAAGTGTGTTCAATAGATATTCATCACAAATTCCTCGCCGTCATATCTGACGGCCGCTGGGTTCACTAATATCTATATAGTAATTTTGAAGCTCTGACAGCTGCTTTTGTTTACCTGCATCTTTGTTTGTGCTTGACCACCCCAGCTCCCCTTAAATGAGCCAAACCCCTTTTGAACCCCATGTAACCAACATACATGCATCCCATAGCAACGTGAAGCCCCTCTACATCTTACTCCAGCTCCTTCCCTTTACATTTTCTGGTGCTTCTCCTGAACATATTTAATTAATGCTTACCATTACTGTCCCAGGTATAACCACGAAGGGATCAAATGGTTATGGGTCGTCTAGTAAATAACTAGATTGCTGGCTGAAACCCGCAGCACAACGTCAAACGACAACACTCGGTTCTGCACTGAACCGTCAGTCCCGAACAGATGTTGCTCGCAGAATTTGGACATACACTCGACACCACGAAGCAAAGAGTGTAACGGGGGGGGGGGCGGGGCGGGGNGGGGGGGGGGGGGGGGGGGGGGGGGCGGGGCTTGGTGAGTCTAAAAAAGAACTTAGCTGGGACCGTATGCTGGCAGATGACGTCACAGCGACGAGCCGAAGTATTTGAGGGTCGGGCCTTCGTAGGTTGGACTTTTGATGCTAAGAAACAACCTAAACAGTGTTATATTCTTGACACAAGAGATACACAAACAGGTATTGCTCACACTTTCTGTACTTGACGACCATTTTACTGTGTTTTGCGCATGGGTGCAGCTCAAGTAGCTGACCAGTCAGAAGCGGGAGGTTCAATGGATAAAGCCAAAACTAAGGTGATGTGTTTAAATATGTTTTGTGAAGAGCCCTGTGAATAAGGCTTCACTTTGAAAAACTGTTGAATCAGGGCGCTGTACCGGTCCAGATCTTGCCACTGCAATTTTTGCTCGATAATTATAATTGTTGATTGTTCAGTTAGCATATTTTCTCTTCATTCATTTATGTGCTTAAAAGATGAAATTTGTAATCGACGATTTTCCGTGCGAAATGACTTGAAAAGTCATGGTCTGCTCAGCCGTACCGTTCGTCGTGTTGACGTCATTGATGACGTCACTTTTCGATGCTGGTTTCTCGCGAGTCCTCCCGTTACGCTCTTTGCTTCCTGCTCGACACTGTTCCCAATATAGCACCGCTTTAGTTTCTCTACAACCGGCTCTAGTTTGAAGCAAATTCTTTAATAGGGGAAATGTCCCCTTATGTGACATAGGTGTGAGCTTGTGGAATTCGCCTATCCTTTTGTTTCTGGGAAGACCAGCGCGCGGAGGACTAGCCAGGCCTTCGGGATTCCTGTCTTTCTCTCCGACTCTGCTGCCTTTCTTTTTCTTCTTCATCTCCTACAGACATTCTGTGTTGTGTTGGTCCTTTTTTTTCCGGACTTGCTGTTCCTTGATGACGTGCTCTTTCTTTCCGAACTTGCTGTTCCCTGATGACGTGCTCTTTCTTTCCGAACTTGCTGTTCCCTGATGACGTGCTCTTTCTTTCCGAACTTGCTGTTCCCTGATGACGTGCTCTTTCTTTC
>LQNS02276769.1:8232648-8247525 GCA_001587735.2 Parhyale hawaiensis
TAGTGCACACTTATGGCCAAAACCCTGAATGTATATAAACTGCACTAACATTTGCCATTATCTTCACCGTATTTTTGTGACATTAAAAAAACCTGCTTTTGCGGCGAAATCACCCCGTTTTACCCTAGCGAGTGTTTAATTTCAGCTCATGAAGCTAGCAAGTAGATATCATACCTGACTCCAACTCTTGGAACTGGGTAGTAGCCAAGTATCTGCCTCCACTCTCCAGTGCATGAAACTGGTACGGTAGGCTATTGTGTCTGACTATAACTCATACAACTAGCAAATATCTGACTCCAACTCATGAAACTAGCTAGTGTCTGACTTCAGTTCTATAAACTAGGCCTAATGAATTTTTCACTCCTGCTCATGAAACTAAATATATAGAGTTTAGGTGTTGGCACCTAAACTTGACCCATGAGCCCAAAAACTTTTTGCCTCTATGGTCTGACCTCCTCCCAGTGCTCTAAAACTGTTAAGTCTCCAACTCTTTTTCATAGTCAGGAACTAACTAGCTACTTACAACCAAGGTGTCAGCATTTTTTAACTAGAGGTTGATGTCAGACTCGCTTGTTCCCTGAGTTACAGCCAGGGAAAATTGGCCAGTTGTGTTAAAATGAGGTTTGTAGGAACTGGATTTTTGTGTGTGTGTGTGTGCAAAGAATAGGAGTTCAACCCAACAGTCAGAGTCAACCTTGGCCCATCCCAATAGGCAATCCTGCTTATAATATTCTTTTTTGGTGTTGCTAAGTTGCTAATTCTACAGGTATGACTCAGCACAGCGCACCTTACCATGGCGCAGTGTGGCAAGATGCGAGACAGATATCAACAAGAGGATTTATTCTGGTAATTATTTTTTGTCAGTTCTATATTAAAAATCAACTCGTCTGTCGCTGAATGTGGCACAATTGCTTCAGATCTCAATGGGTGGTTGGTCATACAGTAAGTCCTTGCTATTCGCGATTTCGGTTATTCGCGGCCACCTAAAAGGCTTTAATTCCTCTATATTCGCGGGTTAGGTTTCGATTATCGATTACTCGCAGAATTGTTTTTTTATTTTTCTATTGTTTTGTGTTGTTCTAAGGTTTGCTGTTTCGTTTCAGATAACATTGTTAGTGATACCTAATACATTATTTAATGCATATAATGTGACAATGCATACATATAGATAATAATTAGCTATCATAATTGACTATAAAAGTGCAATGAGTAGGTAGAATTTTGTGCAACTATGGAAGGCAAAGACTCCGGTCCCCTGTCAAAGAGACAGAAGCAAGTTATGACTCGAAAATCAAATCAAAGTGTTAGACACGTTGGCTAGAGGGACACCAGAGCATCTGTTGGTACCTAAGGTGTTTGGAGTTAGCTACATACATATAGTTAATAACGATGATAATAATAATCTTTATCAAGTACTCATAGACATTGCAAAATTGAAATGAAATATGGTACACACGAGAATGTTTCTTATTTCTAGGTTACACACAGAGCATGTCGCAGTGATCATTTTAATTTTGTAGAGTGTATTTGCTATTCATGGGTTTGTGGTACGTAGCTATCCTATTCAAGTCCTATGTTTTAAGTATTCGCTATTCAAGGATTCCAGACCTTGTGGAACGTAACTTATTTATTTCCTGTGTTGCGACTTTTCCTTTGAACGTAACCCCCGCGAATAGTGAGGACTTACTGTACTATGCAATGTGGGACTTGAGAGTGGTTTGAACAAGTCTTGGAAATGCTTAAGCAAAAGTGCTTTGTATATAGAAGTATTAGCAGCTACCTATGCCAAAGTAGTAGCATTATGTGCCAAAAACTGGAGTGAAGTTGAGCAAAATTTTCTTTAGCCTTTAGGGTATGTGGTTGAACATTGTCACTTTTAAAAAAAATATTAAAGAAAATGCCAAATACTCTGCAAATAGAAATAACAATTGCCTTCTAAGTGTTGAACTTTTATTTCAACTTGAAATTTGACAGAAGAGGAGCCATTTTATGATTTTAGTGTCTTATGCTGGCTGTCTGTCGTCACTTTTCAAATTTAAATAAAAGTTGAGTACTCAGTGAAAAGACCAACATTTGTCCATAAATTGAGTGTTAACATTTTATTATACTGTAATTTGAAAAAGTTGAGATATGTAACAGCAGCTGTTTTAGTATGGAAAGTAATTTTATTTAAGTGGATCGAATCAGTCACAAACAACTTTTTCATTTGTTGAGCGAGCTTCCCCAAACTTTAACATAAAGTGTAAAACGTCAAAACAAACACTTTTTGCTCTGGGTTTTTTTTTTTTGTGATGCATAGAAAATGATTTATTCTCAGAAAATGAAATTTCATTGTATTCGCAATTCATGTCTCTTTCAAACGACTGAACAACTTTTTTGTATTTTGTTTTAGTTTTGAGATATTTTCTTTTTCAATTTTTTTATTAAAAAACAATATCTCAAAAACTAAATAAAAATTCAAAAAGTTTAGTCATTTGAAAGAAAGATGAATTATGAATACAGTGCAAAAAACTCCACCGCTCTAGCTTCAAACTTGTGGGAGGAGATAGAATTTAAAATTGAAAAAATGAACTTTTAAGGAATTAGAGCCTGCCATTTAGTTTTCTTTGTATAACTTGTTTTCTATGGCAAAAATGGTAAGCAAATACAGGAGTCTAACCCACATTCTTTTTCAATTTTACATATCTGTGCCAAGTTTCATCCAACTCGGTATATTAATGAAAATAAAAATATGAATCCTTTGGTGGGAATTTATTGCAAGATTCAAGAATATGACTGAAAAAAAAAAACTTTTTTTTTTACCTACCAATTTGGATGAAACTTGGTACAGATATATATATATATATATATATATATAATCAGAAAAGAATGTGGGTTAGATGAACTTTTTCCTATTTTGGCCATAGAAAACGAGTTGTTGAAAGAAAACGGAAAAACTGTTTTCTTCATATAGTCTAACTCTTTCTATGGGAAAAAGTACAGGAGTCAAACCCCAATTTATATTTTATTTTACATCTTTGTGCCAAGTTTCATGAAGATTGGGTAAATAATAGCTAGCTAAAAAAGTTTATGAAGTAAAAAATTAGGTGTTGCGATAAACTTCGCCCCCTATTTCACCCACTTAGGGTTGCGCTGTCTGCCTAAAATTATGCCTGCCTGTCCGTCTGATGTGTAGCTACTGCTTAGTGAAAGAAAACGAATTTTGATAATATTAAGATTTTCAACCGGTTTGGTCCCCCTAACTCCACTTCATGTTCTTCATGACACCTATAGCCTATACTGATTATATCTTATTAAAAATATGTCACTGCCTGTGAACAGCTCAACCTCATAGCACCAAGCTCCAGCCATACATGATGCTTGTAACTCTCCATTATACACCTTTCACTGCCTTGCATTTTTTTTTCAACTCCCTAAACTATGTATTGTAATTTTTTTTTTTCAACTCCCTAAACTATGTATTGTGCGAATTATAAAAAGTACACTTGAGCAGTATGGGTATCTGAAGTAATGTTGCAACAGACGCAGGTGGCCACTGTCGTGCCATACTATGCAACATGGATGGCAAACTGGCCCGACGTGGCTGCATTGGCTCGTGCAGATCTTGCTGACGTACACAGGTTAGTTCTTGTAGTGGGCTACATTGTGTGCAAATCTAACTGATATCCACAGGTTAGTTCTAATCCTGCAAGTGGTTAGATCTTCATCAAGTATACGATGGCCCCATAGGGTTAGGGTAGTTCATCCTATGTTAATGGAACTCCATCAGGATTTAATGTTATGATCCTAGAAATGAGTAGACTTTTCTTGATGGAGCATAGGATGGACTGTAGGGTTAGCCTGATCATTCTGTGCCAGCTATTGGAAGTTGCACCAACTAGGAGGCTTCATCAGAGTTACAGAGTTGTAGTTAGTTGTAAGGCTTTAAAAGTAAGCATTGAATACCTATGACCTATGTGCTAAATTTTCCAAAATTTCAATTCTGCCCGTAATTAATTGTGACCAAGTCTTCATTCAATGGTCATTGTGTAGGGCGAATTTGAATAGTTCATCCTATTTACTTAGGGTTTTGGTGCATTATTCTGTTGATGCCTACTGTGGGAAACAATAAAAAAAAAAATAAAAGCTATATATCATACTTGTATAAGTTCATTACTCTTTTAATTTTTGAGAAATGCAAAGGCACTAAAGTACCATGTCTCCATTTTTAAAATATTTTTCAATATTTTCTGTGCGTAGAGAGGAAAGGGTAAAAATAAAGACTATGAAGTGTTCCAAAAACTCTTGAATGTTGCAAGAATGATCGATGGTCATGGAAGAATGCGCAGCCCACCTGAACTCTTTTGCACTCTAGTTATCAACCCCACCAGCAGAACAGATGTTAGCTCTAAGAAAGAGTAGTTAGCTATATATTTGTTCCAGCCATAAAAAGTAGTTCAAGGAAGAGACTCCCCAGGTTATTTTCTATTATACAGATGTTGGGCTGGTCTGGGGTACTACAGCAGAGCCACTCGACTACACCAAAGTGCTCAAAAAGTAAGTAGCTACCGTAAAACGGGGTGACTTCGGACAGTTTAAGGAAAAGATTGGACAATGAACATCCAAGCAAATACTATAAATGGTGAAAAAAAACTATTACTCGTGAATGAAAGATTAATACCTGTGCAATCTTAGGTAGATGTCTTGGGGTCCTACAATAAGGCTTTGTACATGAAAAAAAATCGTAAGTAAGGAGTGGTAAATCATCAATTTTTTTCCTATCAAAAAAACTTCACCGGGGCAGAAAAATTGGTGGGTGCAGTCAGGAGAGAAAGTGAGCATACCACCATATATGGCAATCAATATGATGAGCTTCCACTTCAAGACATTTTAGACTTTGTTTAAAAACTATGTCCATTTTGAGTGCTCAAAAAAATTATCTTTGTGTCTTGTTTTTGGTGGGGTGACTTCGGACACCCTTCTGTACTAATTAGTATCATTTATTTTAGACTCCACAGCCAATTTCTCTGATTTCAGGGACATCTAAGGCACTTCTGCAAGAATTTGGCCCAATAGATGTCTCAACTATAATGCCTAGTGGCGTAAGACCACCCGAGGTAGGAGCAAATTCAACTAAGTCATTTTTGATAGCCTACTAAGTCTTGTTTCTCATATCAATGCTGTGTCCAACAAGGATGGCGCCGCACTGACTGCCCCGTTCAGATCTCTGCATTAAAAACATAGAAAAAGTAGGATACCTCGTGGCGTGAGATGATCTGCCGCGGTGGAGACAAATTTGCTCCAATGAAGGCAAATTTGCTTCTTTGGAGGAAAATTCATCGGTGAGAAGTAGAACAAGATGTTGAACTCACTGTAGCTCCAAGTTACCGCCATGTATCATTAGTTCCATTCATTTTGTAGTTCAACGTGGTCTCTTTTTGTTTAGTGGAAATATGCAGTGTTTTTCCATTCCATTATTGTCATTAGCCAGCTCTCGACCCAACTATTTTTGCTAGAGTTTTGCAAACTTTTTTAAAAGGCCAAATTTTAGTCCAAAGCCGCTCTGCCGTGTCCGGGAGTGGCACAGGGAGGCCAGGGAACCCATAACCTACAGCAATGGGAAGGGTGTCCGAAGTCAAACTACCCCTGTCCGAGGCCACCCCCACCCCTTGGGTGGCTTCGGACGCTTTTTAACCACTAATATCTCTAAAATTTTCAGGTGTGGATTTTTTGTTTCATTGCTAACATATAGGCACCCCATACGACTATGAATAAAACTACTAACTTTCCCTCCAGCACAAATAATGAAGAACTGGCACTGAAAAAATTTTTCATTTTGTCCGAATTCACCCCGTTTTACGGTACCTAGTCTACACTCAGCTTATCTGTGGGCGCAATATTGACTCTTCTGGGCCTGCGACCATATATGGTTCCTTATATAATGCTAGTGATTACTACAAATGACTTGTTTTAGCCCTCTACTACAGGGATAGCAGAAGCTGCACTAACAGACTTATTAACTCTTTCTTTAGTTAATGAATTAATTTGCTGTTTCCTTAGGAATAACTCTATATGAAGTGTAGCGTATATACAATGCTTTGAGAAAAAGAGCTTGTGGACTTTTTGCATCAAATAAAATTTATTTTATTAGACTATCATATTGATGACCAATCAATATCGATAATCTGTTAAAATCACTTAACTATTCACAGCGACAGCCTATATGCATGAACAAGCTATCCATTTCACTTCAATGAACTATTCATGTTGCTAGATTATTTATTTAGCTTACGAAAGCTGCTACATATTGCAGCATTTTTGTTTATATCTGTAGCAATACGGCTATTTGTCAATTTTATTTGGCAATACCCGCCGTAACAGCACTGTCTGTAAAGCAACCCAACCTACATACATCGCCCAGGTGGTGTCGTCACTTGGCGGACAACTCCCCAAAACAGCTGCGGCCCTGCAGTCACAGCTGGCGGGTGTCGGACGCTACACGGCCGCCGCCATTGCCTCTATTGCCACCGGGGAGCAGGTGGCAGTTGTAGATGGCAATGTTACCAGGGTGATGGCAAGACTGCGGACTCTCGGAGCTTCAGTCTCTGACAAGGTATACATAAAGGATCCCTCTGTTGTTGGGTGGTACGAGTTGCTGCCTGCTGGTGTTGCAAAATTCAGGTACTGTATTCTATTTTTTAAGTTAGGGAGGAAGTATTGCTGGGTAACTACAGCAGCACTTTTTTCCCGTCCATAGTCCAGGAGCGAAAGGGCATTGACCTGGGTTCCCTGAATTGGAGACGGCCGGGAGGGGGAGCAGTTTTCAAGAGCCTTCCGTTTACTCCCCAATTGCTCAAGCAATCTATACCTAATTATAATGGACTAGTTACAGCCTTACACTCTTGGGCCCTAAAAAGGATTTTTCTGCAGCAAAAACCAATGTACGGTATTTTGGGTTCCTAGTTGAGGCGAAACGCCAACTTTGAAGTCCAAAAATCTTACTGGACTCATTCTTACTAAATATACCTGATAAACCTGCTGTAAATGGTTGTATGAGATGTTAATTTCGGAGTGCAGCGTCACCCCACCGCTCGACTGGTGCCGTGCATGGCATCCCCTGGATCGTAGCCAATAAAGTGCAGCGGTAAAGTCCTGCTATCCCAGTAGACTACACTAATGTCCCATTTATTCTCTTACCAGAAGCAGTTGAACAACAGAAAAGTTTGAGCGATAAAAGAAGCCATGCTGAAAAAATATCTGTGCTGTATGCACCAGCATTTCAGTGATTGATACAGTATTCATGTTTACGTTTTTTTTATCGACTAATGCTCATTTATGCTGTGGTTTGTTTGTCCTACCTTATTGGGAGTAGGTTTCTTAGCCTTAGAGACGCGTGTCTTTTGTGCTCACTTTGCTTTCTTCCCTCTTCATTCTCTTACTGATGATATTTTCTCCTGTTCTTCTTTCTCAACTTGACTGTCCCCTTGCGCGTAGATCCTTTATGCCTGGGTTCCATGTTTCTCTCAAATTTCTGTATGCCCGTCTTTTTTTTCTCATTTTGGATCAGTGTGTATGCTGTGGGTAGGGAACTACTATTAGGGAACCTCGAAGTAGGAATATAATAATAACTAGAGTGCCCGCACTGTCAAAAATGACAGCGAAAAATTTATGATGACCCTTCTTCATTGATCATAATTTTCTTCTTAATTTCCTTGTGTAGGATGCACTGCAAGTGTCAGCTGAATTATGGAACATAGCAGATGAGCTAGGCCTGAGCAACGCCAAGCTTTCCTTTGGTGATATGCTGAAAAGCAATGTATTTTTACGCCAGTTTGTATTGCTCTGTATCCAAGATACTCCAGTGTGGCATATAACTCGAAAGTTTCTTAGGTGAAAAGTTGTTCTGTTGCAAGAAGAACCCAAATTGGAGAAAATTATTTGCTAAGAACTCATGTTCTTCACCATCCTGCTGACCGCTGAAGAATATCTTGCCATTTGTTCCGATGATTATGCAGTCAATAATAGGGTCAGGGTAAACTCAGGGCAGCTGACGTTTGGATGAAGGAAACCTCATTACAGATTGCAAATCGCGATGCAAGGGAGTGCTTAGATAAACTGTGTGGATTTCAACGTTGGCAAAGAAAGAACTGCTTTTAGATATACGTTTGCCGTCATCTGCGACCTGGCCTTTTTTCTGCCTATCAGTTTTCAGTGCGGCTTGTCTGGATTACCACAGCCTCCAGCCTTAGCTAATTACCGCCTATCTGTTTGGTCAAAGTGTGACAGAAAATGGGCAGATAAACTAATAAATATATAAACAAACAGATAAATACATATCGGTCTTTATTATTTTGTAAATAATTTTGTGGTTCGTGAGTCACGTGCATTTTTAACTTATTTAATTTATTTTTGTGCAGGAAGTCATGGATTATATATGGAAGCTTGCTGATACTGTGCTGGACCGAGAGAGATCGGGGGATTTTAACCAAGCTTTGATGGAGCTCGGCGCTACTGTGTGTACACCTAAGGTACTGGGGTGTTGATGGGGCGTGGTGCTCCTGCACGTACACTTACGGTAGGCTCCTCATCATAAGTTTAGGAGCAACTGAAGAACTGAAATAATTTTGATTTTGTATGGATTGGCTTAAAACTTTTCTAACTTAGGTTTACTCATTGCTAAAGATGTGCTTACCACATAATCTAGAAATTTAGCCCCGTAACTCAAAAACCAGAAAACTCTTTACAACGAAGTTGAAACAAAATAAGGACTTGGTGATGAGTCATGCCTGTATTGTTGATGATTACCTGAAAAATTCTTTGCGGCATGCTTGAAGTGAAGGTTTCCTAAATGATTAGGGAAAGAATACTCCTAGCTATGAAAATAACATCACCAAGATCATTTTTCGTTTCAAATTGTCGCCCATTTCTGTCAGCATTCCTTACTATCTATCCCCTAATATTCTCTATCGGGTTTAAATCTGGAGAACAGGCCACTTGACGACGATAAAAGAGGAACATCGTTCTCCTGAAAGAAAATTTTCGTCAGGCATACATAGTGGATTGCTGCATTTTCCTGCTGGACAAACCATCCATCACCACTCACATGCACATACAGCTTGGATTCTCTTTGCACCATAACCAGCCACTTTTTTTACCTCCTCGCACAATTTGAATTTCCGTTGGGACTTGTTAGGAAAAGGCACTACACACCATTAGGGAACCTCCGCTCCTGTGCCACTTATGAAACGTTTCAAAGGGCATATCATTGTCGTGCCAGTAAAGTTTTAGGCCATCAGGACTGACTAGGTTGAATTTTTCTCAGAGAACAAAACGCTCTTTTACGTTTCAACGTCCCTAGCAAACTGTGAACGCTCTACTCAACTTTTTGACGTGAAACCAAAGAAGGCTTTTGTTGACACGCTTTATTTTTCCACCACTTTTGCTTCAGCTGTCGCCTGAGGCCTTGGCCCCTCTGACACAGCAAGCGGGGCCATGTGTGTGATTTTTGCCTTAGATATCATGGTGCCTGTGAACGATAGTGTGTCGCGCAATCTGAGTTGCGTCACTCTGGGTCACGTTCCATTTTTCATGCAATAAATTTGTTGCGTCACACGTCGCTTGATGCTTCGATGGGTCCCCGGCCTAAGGGTTATTGGACTGCAATCCGTATCAGTGAGTGCCTTATCTGTCTCAAAAATTATCCCCCCTCTTGACAGATAACCCTGCCAATTCTAGTCAATACTCTTGAAACTTTTTGATCTAATTCTTGATTTCGCTGTTCATAGGTGTCGAGGTCTTTCAGGAAGTTGCAAAGTAAAGGTAAGTTCAACTTGACCGCATCCTCCAATGGGAAACCCACACGCACCGGTTTGTGCTGCAGATACAGGCCAACTGGCCTCAGAGGAGTAAGTACAGCTGTAGTCGACCACGGACCTCTAAGAACTAAGGCGCCAATGACGGAAGGTTCAAATGGGGCTTTCCCGCTGAAATTCTGGAATGAGACATTTCCAACTTTTTGTGCGATAAAGACCTAGTCACCAATGCTGCAGAATCGGAGTCGGTCGCGATCGGGCACTTTTGGGGCCAAGAGTTGGAGTCAGTGTCAAAACATTCACATGTTTTAGGAGTCAACATGCAGCGAAAATGGGCTTATTTTCTAATGAGATATGTCCGTAGAAGTTTTGTTCTGGCGTGACCCAGGTGTTTGGAGTCAGACTTAGCCATCCGAGTCGGCAATCAGTGCTAGCTACCATGTATTTCCCAGAGTTAATTGCCCACTGGTAAGCTAATTAAAATCATTGTAGCTCATTATATTGTCGTACAGAAACCGAACTGCAGCAGCTGCCCTATACGCCAGCACTGCAGTGCTCATGCTCAGGCCTGTGCAACACCTTCTTCTCGGACTTCTCAATCTCCCATCGACGAATATTTTTCTAAATCGGATTCTATAAAATCTCTGCTACTGGAAGACCCATCGGCTACTAGAACCACAATGCAAGAAGAAGAGGAGAGGGGGAATGATGTGGAATGTGTCCGGTCAAAAGATCAGATTGTAAAATCAAGTAATGGACTGTCTACGGCAAACGAGGATTTGTCTCAGTCTCTTGATATTGAAGATGGTAAGTGCGTGATATTTTGTTTTGATTACAAATTCATATGATGAATTTACTAGAAAATAATTGTGTATGTCCTAACTCCTAAGAACGTCATTGGAAGGGAGCTTGAAATCATGTGGTACTTCATAGAGACGGTGGTCCTAGTACCGCCTCCGCCTCCTTCTCTCCTTTTTTGGGTGTTGAGCTCTTGCGACAGGTAGCTTTGCCGGTATAGACCGACCGGGGCCCCGGCCCCTGCTTACTGAGATAATTTTTGTCGCCTTGACCCCGGCCAGCTTAGATCAACCCGGCTCTGGCTAAAGAAATTGTTATGACTCCGGCTGCGCTGCAATTTTTTTTTTTTTTCTATCCTATTTACTATTTAGTGTTGATTGATAGCAACCCCGGCCGTGTTTTGCCTCGACCAACTCGGGTCAGCCCCCGGCTCTGGCCAAACCATTTTTGGCGAGCGACCCCTGCCAAATTTTAGCCCCTGTCTGTGTACATATTTGGACTACAGGACGTGTTCAACTGATTCTCTTTAGTCAGGATAGTCTGATCCACACATCTTTATTGCACTCAACTTGAATCTTTAACTCTGAATTTGCCTTATAATTATATTAAGACATGAAAACCTCCCTCCCCAGGGAGATATAGATAATATGCTATTACTGTATTTTGCGTTTAATTTTGAGGAGTTAGTTCATCCTATGCGTGATCAATTTTTCGCTGTAGCAAATAATCGAACTGGATCCAAAGTGATTAATCAAACTTTCAGGTTTGTATTCCTGACAAATTAAAAGCCAAGCGGGTTTAATTTTGTCGATGCAAATGCGCACAAGCTGTATATCTTTGGCTCGCAATGGCTTCTCGCCCTCCATTTAACGAAGAAACTCATTTGTTACGCAGCTCACTGCTGGCTCTGCCTACCTTCATCGTCCTGGGATGCCTCGTAAGTATGGCTGATGTTACAATAGGCTTAGTTTCTGATGGATCTACTGAAACTTTGGCTTATCTTAGGTATAACATTACTTGCAATACTGCTGTCAAGTCCAAAAAACGGTTTGACGGGTAGGTAGCTATACCGTACACAGACGCGGTAAAAATTATACATCCTCGCGGTTACTGTTACTTCGCGGATAGTAGTTGGTTGCTTTTAAGTATATCAAGAGGAGAAATGCAGTATATGAAGAAATTATTTTGTAGTGGTATGTCATGAAAAGACTTGCGCAGTGGTTTCCAAAGGGTGCGCCTCGTAAACTTGATATATGTACTATGGAAAATTGCTATTTTATGACAGTCCAAGATGTGGTGCGCGAGTGGTACCTAATGTATACATGTGTAAAATTAATTACTGAATTAAATTCTTTTACTTGAGTAGCCTATACAGTGCACTGAAAATGATTGAATACTGGAAGGTGCTCCTCGATTATAACAAGAATCTACGTACGTCTGCACCTCCCAGCCCGCGGCCCACTTCACTGGACTTGCTGCGGCATACACAATAATGCGTTAAACTGCTTGCATGCCCACATGTGCTCCTCCAGCGTAGTCCAGGAAAGTAATTGCGGCAGCGACACACCTCCGTCTCTCCTGTTAAAACTGCGAACATAATGGTCATGGAAGCTAAACCCTAGGTGTGCAAGGCAAACTCTATAGGATAAAAAGAGTTATACCAAAAAGACAGCCTGAATTAAAATAGGGAAAAGCCTTGTAATAAATTAGCACAGCCCGGTAAAATAGGGCAAGAAGAGACCTAGATACGGCATAATACAGGAATATGAACACAGTTACAGTATTTGCTGTGGTTGTGCAGCTGTGGTGTAATGAACTACCCTCGGAAGGTCACCAAAGCCAGTAGTCGGCGGGAGACTACTGCTGTCGTAGTACTCACGACTGGCAGCAATTCTGAGGTAGGCCTACTGTAGTCAGTCCGTCTAAACTGATTTGTAATATTAATACTTTACTTCTAAAATTATGCCCGACCTTGTCTTGAGATCCTGAAGTCG
Organism: Parhyale hawaiensis; assembly: GCA_001587735.2. Classification (NCBI taxonomy): domain Eukaryota; kingdom Metazoa; phylum Arthropoda; class Malacostraca; order Amphipoda; family Hyalidae; genus Parhyale; species Parhyale hawaiensis. Next base: position 8,245,232 of record LQNS02276769.1, read on the forward strand.
AGGATTGACTGACAACACTAACTTGAACGACGAGCTTTGATGAGGTAGAAAATGAGTTTTATTTTCATTTGGTGACGTGTGAAATCTAGATACCGGTACCGTATCTTTAGTTAATGCCACTTAATGGTTCTACCAAAGATCTATGATTGTAATAGCCAACAAAAACTTTTTCGTTTTCTAAGTATTGTAAACACAGAAATTCTCTTTGCCGAATACCTCGCTCTGAAACAATCCTATTTCCTGTGCTAAGCGAGTTATTATTGTGTGTGCTAAGCTTAGTACGAAAAACTTATTTCCGGTCCTCACAATCAAATGTGTCAGTGGAACCATTTAGTTATATTAACTAGAAATTGACATCCTGTGTAGCTGTGACCTCGCTTCTTAAGGGCCGCTGGTCGATATTTTCTGGGCCAGATTAGCCTGTAGATGGAGGGGACGCAAATTCCTACCTCTAGTGAAATCTATAAGAAGGTAACGGCGTGGTTCGTGTCTGGTTTATCATCACCGTGATTTGTTCGTTTGTGCCTCTGACATTTCTAACAGTTCCTGTAAATTTCTTGAAGATCCCTCTGTAACTTTTTGACATCCTATAGTCTACCACACAAATGGACCAACCGATCATGACGAAAATGTCATTTGTGCCATTCAACGTTTCTAACAATTGCTACATATTTCATAAAAATTTGTTCCTAACTTTTTGGATTATGTAATTGGCAATCATATAAACAATCATCGAGTCAAGCGGACTTATAGTTGATCACAAAAATTTGGTCAGTTGCTTTTCAAAACATTTCCAACTATTCTTGCCAATTTCATGAAGATCCATTCATAAATGTTTCAGGTAACGTATAAATGTTGCCAAGAAAAACGGGTAGACAAACGAATGGTAGAACAGATCTTCGCCAAAAGTTAAACATCTGTTTCTCCTAACATACGTGAAAATCCCTGTAAATTTTTATAAAAATCTGACCCTAACTTTTTCTGTTATCTTGGTATCAGACAAACTCCAACAAAAGTATAACCTCCTTGGAGGAGGTAATAATCTCCGTACATTAGACACCTGCTGGACGGATATACTCCTGTTAGTTTTTAGCTGTGCTGAAATCTAATAAAGTGCGCATCGTTTCCAGGTATTTACACTGACGATAAAAGTCCTACGTGCCTACAAAGTTCGGATTTCTATTTAAGCTCTTAATATCTATTTATATTTCAGGATAAACACAATCCTGTCTCCTCCGCTGGAAGAAAACGTAAGCGGCAACAGCAGCAGCCTGCCTCTTGTCCAGCAGACGACCGCCTGCTGCTTACCCTCCAGCGTCCTGCATCTGGTGCGTATCTTGTTTTTGTTGACCCTTCATCCCCAATGTGGTCTCCATATAACATTTTATAAGCTAATGGTATTTTGTCGAGAAAGGCAGAGCCATCCATAATTCGTGAAAGAAAGGGTTAACCTGTTATTGAAGTGGCTACATTTTCATATCAAAAGCGTTATTAATATCTTTCCTCTGTGAGAAATTTACGTTTTTTTTTTTTGTACAAATAACCTGCAAACACCTGTCAAGTGCTGGACGGATAAACTCAAGTTAGTCAGTTGATGGGTTAAAGTTGACTATTCATGAAACTATTTGTTGTTAACTGGTGGCTCAAACCATCGTGAGATGATGGTTGGTTATACATAATAATTTCAGCGAAACCCTCGATGTCCTTGGCTTTATTTCAGGTTCTGCTCTGAAGGACATAACTCTCGGTAGCATAATCTGGCGGGCCCTATCCCTGTCAGAATATATATGAGCCTCAGTCACCCTGGGGCTGTCCCGGCTATTGCCGGAGACTTCGACCTTCACCGCCGAATTGTTCGGCGTGTGCGCAGCGCTGCTCCTCATAAGAGACAGCAATGAACGCAACTTTACTATATTCTCTGACTCACTGAGTGTAGTACAGGTCCCCCGAGCATACGACAGCATCCACCCCGTTATTAACCGAATAGTTACCATGCTACAACAATTGCAACGCATTGGAAAGACAGTGTGTATCTGTTGGGTGCCTGGCCATGTCGAGGCAGGTGGCCCTGACGGAATTGCCTACGGCGAACCGTGCAGTCCCCTGCCGAGACTATTACCCGCTAATCAAGCGAAACCTGCGCGAACTATGGCAGTCTCAGTGGCTGGCCCAGAGAAACAAATTACGAAAAATCAAGGAAACCGTCCGACAATGGCACTCATCCAATAGCGATGACCGTCGAATGGACGTTGTACTGTGCCGCCTGCGTATTGGGCACACGAGACTTACTCATG
>LQNS02276769.1:8265346-8282140 GCA_001587735.2 Parhyale hawaiensis
GAATGAGACGTACTTCGCGCCCTGGCGGCGCACGAGCCTGTGGATAACCACGGGAATAATTCGGCGCGATATAGGCATTGTGCCACTGAAGCGCTAGTAAAACCTTTACTACTACTACTCAAGCTTGCCGAAGATTCCCCAACGCTCTGTTGGGCGCTGAGATCACACGTCTCATTCACTGTTACACGGGTAACACCGGCGTTTGACTGCAACACGCCCCTGTTGTCTGCCAGCAAAGTATTCTACTGTGAAAAGACTCTCGACATCACAGGAAACCAGAAGCCCATATTCAAGACTTCTTATATCTGAAGGAGAAAGTTGACTGACGACTTCATCCATAGCTGATAAAATGCAATTCACATCTTTGACTATTGAAATCCCTTCATTTTTAAGAAGAATATATTTCATTTTCTCTACTTTGTTAGGTTCGCCCATCCTATGTAATGGGGAGTAGCGCCCCCAGGGGGTTTGTGTAGGTTACCTGAGCCATTAGCTAGGCCTTCGGGACGGCTGTCTTTCGTGCCCACTTTGCTTCCTTCCCATCTTTTACTTGCACTGATCTTTCTTCAATCTGTTCTTACTCTTCTTTCCCGACTTGCTGTTCCCATGCGCGTTGATCCTGTGTGGGAACACCCTCGTGCATGGGTTCCACGTATCTATCGTCACACTATGTGTCCCTTGCTTCTTCCTCTGTTAGATCGCCGTTGCTGTGGAGACGGAGACTTAAACTACTCAATATAATAATAATAATAATTTTCTCTACTTTTGATCGTAAGTTGCCTATAAAGCATTTTCCACCTCGGATATATCTATTACTTCGCTTATCATAAGCCCTTGCGTTTCTTATGTTTCTATGGTTGTTGCAATAATTGTGAAAGTATGTCGAATGTAAAGTTTGTTTTCAGGTGGACATCCGAAGCCTAATAGCTGCAGGTACTTTCGGTATCGTGGCTGAATATCAAGTGCTTTTGAATACCTGAAAGCGTAACGTGTAATTTACCAGTTCCAATAATCTAATGAAAATTGAAGTCTAATCAAGGCTTTTAAACAGGAGTGTATTTCTCACTCGTTTCTTAGATCAAATCTGAAAATTGGTAAATAAAATGATCATACCCTCCGAATACCGAGTTGTATGTTCTTTCATTGGTTATACATACTAAAACACAAATCTGCCTATCGTCGACATTTTTGCGTATATTTCTTGCCACCTAAGCACAACGTTGTGGTTCCGGCTGTAAGCCGAGTAAATCATCTTAGATCGCTATTGATTGTCTTAGTTTCAGAAATAGCGGGACAATACCAATATAATAATACTAATAATAACCCTAATAATTAAATATTGGCTCGGAGTCATGGCATGTTTCCCATTGCAGGTGCTGCGGACGGCCTTACTCCGGCGTGATGGGGTGAAGGTAAGGTGCTCTAGATATATTATTAATTGTAATCCCATGATAACACCCGTTCATTTATTCTTACCTGATCCTTCGCCTGTGGTAAAACTTTTAGGTTTTTGCAGGGCTGCCGAGAGAGAGTTGGACAAACTTTTGTTATGTTGCTCCTGTTGAGAATAATGGTGTTGACTAGTAGAAGTTTTACTAGCGCTTCAGTGGCACAATGCCTATATCGCGCCGAACTATTCCTGTGTTTAACCACAGGCTCGTGCATCGCTAGGACGCGAAGTATGTCTAAGTTTTTTTATAAATAAGTATTAAGGAGGGGACTAATATTAATTTTACATAAAATATATGTTAATTTTATGTTAATTAAATACATGGAACCTGGATGTCCTTTATTTCCATCGACTAGAAACTATAAAATATATGTATTTAGCAAAGAAGATATTGTCATAGTTGTAATGGTGTTGAGGGGCGGGAGTGGGACTATGATGCTAGGATCTTTGAGTCGTATAGTCTCCCCCTCAGACTCCGCAATGCCAGTAATGTAAGGATTGGCGTGCTCTATAACCGTTTCAAACACTGCTGTTCTTACAAGAAACGGACGTTTTGTTTGATCATTAGTGGGTTAACTTTTTAGGCGTCATCGTAAACTATCAATTATCTTGGACTACTATATAATTCATCAATTTGGTTAAGTTTCAATATTATTTTTTCTTATTGTTTTTCCAACGCTTTTTGACGCCATAGTTTAAAGTTTCAAGATGACGCATGGGCCATCAAGGGGTACGTTAGAACTTCGAAAAGCTATAGTGGCGTTTGCTTTTGAGAGAACAACTCATTCCATGAGTGTATGAATCGAACCCTATGGCCTGTGCACGTATGTCTTTTGAAGGGGATAGTAAGTATGTCATTATATACCTTGTAGAGACCTAATAATTGCTGCTACACATTCTAGAAATATTTTACTTTTCATACATGGCTTTTTTGCCTCCCAAATACGGTCTGGCTTGTAATTCATTGACCCTTCAGGGAGCCTAGGGTAGGCCCTAGGGTTAGGTTAGTCTAGGTTCGCCCATCCTATTTTATGGGGAGCAGCGTCCCACAGGGGACTTGGTAAGTTACCTTAGCCATTAGATAGGCCTTCGTTACGTCTGTCTTTTGTGCCCACTTAGCTTCCTTCCAATCTCCTACACCGACTGATCATTCTTCCAACTGTTCTTCCTCTTCTTTCCTCACTTGCTGTTCCTGTGTGGGAACACCATCGTGCATGGGTTCCAAGTTTCTGTCTACGTATTTTAATTCGTATGGCCCTTGTTTCCCTGTTAGATCACCGTTGTGGAAACGGAGACCTAAATTATTCAATATAATAATGTAAATGCCAGGTTTTTTTTTTTTTTTTTTTTTTTTTAGATATTTTGCACCTAAGTTCTCTCTTTGGTTGCCTTTGCAGTAGAAGCAAGAGTACCGTACTGCACGAGTATTACTTGAAGTAATCGTTTTCATTTGTTGCCAGAAGCCTTACGGAACTTCCAGGGTAAAGACGTCCAGCGTACAACCTACTCTCTCCAAGTACTTCGCAGCAGGTACAAAAACAAAACGGACAGAGTAAACTGTTTCCTCAAAAAACAAACCACTTCGTACAAATTCTAAACTAAGTAAATGTTTTTAATTCACAATTTGTATATTTTACATCTCTGTATTTGCAGCTACACAAGTACTTCATGCACTTTCAATTTTATGAAGAGAAAAAACATGTTAACTGTAGAACGATGAAATGGCACTACAGTTGATTGGTCTTTTTATCTATAATAATATACATCATGCTATAAATACAGTACAAATCGCTAAATACTTTCTAACAGTAACTCAGCCCTACTACCTCGTCGCACAAAAGGATTCTTTCTCTCATAGAAATGCCACAAAACGTAGAACCCTTGTAGCAAAGTAGCAAAGCGTGAGAAAGACAGGGTACGTAAAGTACCAAATGGGACAGAAAGTGAGCTCAAGTTTTCTCATGTGCCGGGGCTGTGATTGATCTTCTATGTTGTGTCTTGCAATGCGTTGGGCGCATGTTTCACGTCATCAAGTAGTAGTAGAAGTTTTTACTAGCGCTTCAGTGGCACACTGCCTATATGGCGCCGAACTATTCCTGTGTTTAACCACAGGCTCGTGCGCCGACTAGGGCGCGTTTTCAATTGTCAATGATTTTTGTCTCGGCTTTTCTGCCGGTAGGTCTAAGAGTGGTCAGTGCGCTACTGACAGGAAAAAGGCGCAAGTTGAGCCTCTCCAACCCCCGGGCGCGGCTGAACGCTTTCGCTCAGCTACGCCGCATAGGGGAATGAAACGAATTACAAGAAGGTAGAAGTCTAGCGGGAATAGGTCAGCCACCTCGATCGGCAGCCCACCTCCCGAAACAGAAGGGGAAATATTGAGAGCCTACCTAACTTTACAAAACTAACCTTATCAGCAAGACCTGCGGCAAGCTGCAACATCCCCTGCCGAGAAGGCACTGGGGAACCTTGGTGTTGTGAGGCCCAAATATACCATACAATTTTATCAACTCGTTGCGCACAATAGCTCATTAGCATGTACCTACTTCTTTCGCTAGTGGCGTACAAACTATGTAATGCGTAAATGCTGTTGAGCTCATCACGTGTTGAATAAATATTATTTTATTGCAATATTTATTTTCCTAAATACTTGGAATGTACTGCACGTAACAAAACAAGTTTCTTCAAGTTACAGCCTTCATATGAGTGAATTCATGCAAGGTTGTCCCATCATAAGCCGAACATCGAATTGCATAGTTTGGTCAATATTGTTAATGCTACTGCAAAGATAAGGTGGATGTCTTCAAGTCCAGTCACAGAGCAACTTAATACTCCAATTCATACTTGGTATTGAGTCGAAACGTTGAATTTATATGTTAGTTGTATTTCATCCACACAAAACCAGAAATTAAAAAAAAAAAAATGGCATGCACGCAGATACAATTACAATTTTTATAATTGGCTTACTACCATACCCACTCGATAGGCGATTTCCACTAAAAGATCGGTCTTTTCACAACGCTCAATAGAAAAGTGTCATCACGGCGTTCCTGCCGGAACAACTCAGTTGGTCCAGTGCGCTACTACTAGCCTGGGAATCGGGTGCAAAGCATCTCCACGGGATAAAAAAAAAATGACCAAAGAAAATCACCCTCGTGAGGAGGGCCCATTCTGTGGCCCCCACACGGGAGCAGGAAGGAGTCCCGTCGGATAGGTAGCTTACCACCATCGGCAACCGCCTTACGGAGCAAAAGGAGAAGTATAGAGGAGCTACCTAATGTTACAGGTGAAACTTATGAACAGGAAACTGCGGCCAGATGCAACATCCTCTGCGGAAAGTCACTCCAGTTTGCCCTCGCGAGAGTGAATCCTAATACGTGCAGAACAGTTTGAATAGATTAGATAGGCGGCAGTAAACGAACCAAGAGGCCCATTCCCAAAGAGACACCGGGACTAACACCCCGGCCTCTTTGAGCTATTGCCATTATGTTAGTAGGATATAGAGGATTGGGGAAACGAGAGGAGAGGAGAAAAACGGAAGACGAAAAAAAAGGAAGCCTGTACTACTGATTCTTAGCTGATGTTAAGACTGGCCGCTACTTTCTGTGCGGAAGTCCACAACCCGTTTACTGGGTCCAAACACTTTCCTCCTCCGTATTCTGCATCAAAATCCGTGGCCATGCGGTGATAGACGCAGCCTTGCATTTTGCTCACTAGGTACTTTATACAGTTCATCAATCTTGGCGTTCACTGGACTGTTGGCGCGAAATTCCTTTCGTGCTGCTAAGGAGAAGTGCAGCAGCTGGCCGACACCGAACATGAGCTGCAGGCACTCCTTGGCGTCGCGATCGCTAACAATTTGAGACTTTTTCATGTCCTGGGTGTGGACGATGAAGTTGAGCGTAGCGAGGCATCGGTTCTTCGCCCACTCAGTGTAGACTTGTGTAATTTTACCCACCTTCGGTGCGGTACCGGTGTCTCGTTCAATGATCACACCAAGTCTGCTCTTCTCTACTTGCCAAATTTGGCTCAGGAATTTCTGCCTTCACAGTAAAAGTCCTGCTGCTCGCCGATGGTGTGATCGCAAGGTCGAGTGGCTCGGGTCGATCCCGCGGCTCTGGATCAGGAGTCGCGCGTGCAAGTGGAAGTTTTGAAGACGATGGTCCAGGTCCATCGCTTCGAGTGATTTTCGCCCGACTTTTATGTCGTTCCAGTATGGCGGATTTACTTAGGCCTAGTTCTTCCCATCGATGTGGATAGAGCGACGGATCTTTGTACATTTTTATCTTCTCTACACAAAGTCCATCACGTTCTGCGAGCGTCGAGCGTATGGTTTGGCGCATTTCAGGAGTCAGCGACGTCTTCACGTTGCGTACACTGAATTTTATGTACTTTTCCGTATGCTTATCACCAATTAAATGAAGCACCATGGCGTCCTTTTTGCCGTGGGCGAAGCATAACAAGCATTTGTAGTACGCAGACCGGCGATTGGGAAGTTCGTAACCTTATACAAGACTTTCTCCAACTCAAGGCTCTTCTAAAAGCCCAGGCTCATTATAACGTAGGAAAAAACGTTCCAACGGGCCGCTGGAAGTGGTGCGTGACGCTGTATCAGTTCAGCAATGAATACACAGCAAGTATTCAAAACATGAACTTCAAAGGCCATCATTCAGGCATCCTATGCAAGATACGGAATTACATCCATCTGGAAGTGCAGGGAAACTAGTGGCAGCACCAACAGAGGAAGTATTGCGCTGCAGCAAGAAGCTTCCGTGACCGTAGTTCACTAAGTGCACTAACCAGAGCAGCATCTTTAACTATATATGTGGGAACCAAGGGTTGGCATCCCAGGGACACACAGAGGAGGGTAGACACAAATCTGTCGCCTATTAGCAACTGCTTATGCCAAAGCAAATTTATTGACTTCCCGCATGGGTATAGCCATAAACATACTTTCACAGCAATATTTTATAGATGTAATCCGCGGGAGACAATATTTTCACACCATTAGTGGCGACAACAAGTCGAAACCTCGACGGTAGATCAAAGAATCGCCCGTTTGTGAGCAAGCTGAGTCCTCCAAGAGCCATAATCTAGAACGAGCATTGCCGTTATTTCAACTCAAAGCTGAGGTAAGCATCGTCTTCGTAATCTCAACAATACTGGGACTATGCCCCGTGCATGGCTATACACCACAAGTGGTAAAAGAACTCTGTATAATGCACTTACTTATCCCTGCCATAATATTACGGTTCTTACCACTATAATATTCCAACAGCGACACAGTGCTGCTATTGCCACCACTATACAAACTCAAATGTGTGTTGTCGTTATCATTACCACTGCTACGTTGGCCTCACAATAAATGTCCCAGTTTAGGGCAATGATAAAATCTATAAGAAACTTTCCTTGCAGAAAAAACAATAACTAGACTTCCCTACCAAAAAGTACAGGTGATTAGTTTCCTCACAGAAAGAACAGTCGCTGTACTTGTCTAAAGAAAGTAGAGTCACTGCACTTTCCTAGCAGAAAGGTAACTACTGCAACTTTATTTGCAAAACCTGCCAATTAATTTCTTGTATACAGACCATCGTATTCTTCACTGAACGGGAGACATTCCACGATTAAAGACACAGGACAGATCTTTACCAAATATGCTCCAGTTCAAGAATAAGCACAGAAGGATCACTATGCATGAAATTAGAAAATTGAGCATGTTCAGGAGATTCAGTATGAGCAGAAACAAAAAAATAATGCCTGTATTTGAGACTTCATGGTGTCAAAATGTAAAAATAAAATTGTGAACAAGTTTAAGTAACTCTACTGTTATCACAATCAATTCTCGCCCACGTTTATGACAAAAATGGGAGGCGCGATATCATCTTATATCCATTGCTAAAACATATCTACCAATAGCGCAACACAAATACCACAAAAGGACAGCTAGTTGAAATAGATGATGCTTTAAACTTGACTGAAGTTGATACTGGGATATTCAACTATTTTTGACCTTTGAGTTACTACTAGCAAATCGATATGACAAGAAAATATAAGATCTACAAAATGAAAGAATATAGAAAATCGTAAGTATCCAAAGTCTCCATAGCTGCTCACAAGACTTCTAAATATAACAAAAGTTCTAAGGACTAAAAAAAATGAAATGGTTCATGTAAACATAAAAACTTATGCAGCGAGTATCAAGAGCAAAATGCGTTCCAAGAAATTTGCCTTCCCATAAGCAAATAGCGCAGATCTTAATATTAACACCACTAGAGAAAACTGGTGCCTTAAAGCCTCGAGTATTTTCTACTGGCAGAGACCGACGGGTGTCCAGGCTGCAAACTCGCCATACGCGGGGGCGGCGTTCACGTTCGTCTGCTGTGCCTGCGCGCTGTATCGCAGGTTACATTGGGTAAGGTTTGGTAGTGCTTTTCTGGTGGTTATTGCGCGGCAAGAAAGCTTAGTTGAACGCACAAATGGCGAGTTTGCAGCGAGTGCGTCCCGGCTTAACCCCGCTATTTTTCCACCCGGGCCCCGGCGGAGTCGTTTTTACTGACCTTGTTCCCGGTCAAGTCATATTTTGGTAAACTCGGTCCCAGCCTCTGATAAATTTAAGTTCCGGTTGGTCTAGAACTAACATCTTCAAACAATTTATATATACTCACTGCTCTTAGTTTCGGTATTATTACACGGAATAATGGCACTTATTGTAATTACTATTCTTAAATCGAGGTTTTCTGGACTTACAGCAGCTGTGATATCAGATAGCTGACCATTTACCTGCCGCGTGTGGCTCTTTGTGCGTCAAGTACCATCTGGGTGTCTTGTAAACCACACCATCTTATAATGAACAAAGGATATGTTTACATTTGACGTCGCCAAATACTCAATTTATATAATGTGGCGTCGGGTGGAAGATCAGATTTAGTGGACATTTATGTTTATGCTGGATCAGAGACTGCCCCTGCAACACACACTTTGTAATTAATTGGCTCCCTCAATACAAAAGACCGGCTCAACCCAAATGATTATATCTGTAGCCCAGAGTTTTTTGTCTCTAGCTATCCACTCAATTATAAAAATCAACAACAGCAATTAGGTGTATGCACCCAACGAAAATGGAAATGAATATTTCGACACAGCTGGTAGCATTACCACAATATATAAACAAGTAAAGCCTGTAGATGCCTATGTTACTGTAGGTACCTACGTGATTCGTAAGACATAATAGTAGATTTCAAACATATACCATGGGTGACTTTTATATAGAAAAGCAATATTTTCATTCTGCTGTACAAAAAAAATTAAATTTCGGCTTTCAAAGTATAAACCATAGTCTGCAAAGTGACAACCGTTGAATAGGTTTCAGACTGACTCAACAGCTGCCGGAATTCAGAACTTCTCTCAAGCACGCTAATACAGCCGGTAAATCTTATTTAAATTCAACACATAGCTATCTGAAAAAAAAAAATACGTAGCATGTAGCGAATTGAAACGAGAGCATGTGTCGACACCGCTGCCAGAGAGACTTGATTTTGCTTCAAAAATCCTAGAGAATGACGATTCTTCAAAAATGATTGCATAGGTAGTGCTCTTCAACTTGAATACGTAATCTGTAAGTCACACAGCTGGTTTTCCAGGTTCAATTTTCCGGGACAAACTTAAAGGAAGACATTTCCTCCATACGGATTCACTTCAGTTTGAAGGAGCTTTCCAGCGTATCAATGTACTAAAGCTTCAGCAACACGAAGGATTCGCAAACGATTGCCACTTGGCGATCGTACCCCATACCTATGGGTTGAAAAAACAATTCAATACATAGCGGGAAATTGCTGTCCGATCGGAGGTTAGATTTGCAAATGGAAGGCACTGAGAGGAGGAATTACAAAACACTGAAAGAGATGCTACCCGAGGCAAATTTCGAATAGCCTGTTGAGGGCATTGGAAGATGTAGCAGGATTAAACGGAGATGCTGCCCTCTCGGAACTTAGTCTTGCCGATAAGGGCGTTGATCAGCACGGGCTTTTGCTCCTTGTCGTGGATGCTTTGTGCCTGTTTGAAGGTCTCAGTCATGTTGTCCTCGCGGCCCATGGCCAGCCCACGTGCGCCGAAGCCTTCCGCCACCTTGTTGTAGTCCGTATGCGTAAGATCACATGCGACGCTGCTGCCGAACATCGGCACCTGTTCCCTCGCAATTTGCGTCCAGCCAGCATCATTACCGATAACAGCAATGAGAGGCAGCTTGTGGCGTACGTATGTGTCGAACTCAGCCAGCGAGTAGCCGCTGGCACCATCTCCGTAGATGATCCAGACCTGCCATGACAGTAAGTATATAGTTTGTTTACATACACTTATGCTAGGTTACCTTGCATATTCTAGCCTAAGAGGACCCAAATCCAGCCATCCAGAAAAAATTTTTGTGTAGTATCTGAAGGAATAATTATGCAATGTTATCACAGGGGCAACCTGGGTTGCATCATTCCTAAATGGACTTCATAGCTATGCGAGATCCTACATTTATATCTCACTGGGAAGCAAGCAGATTTCATTTCAGCATACAATTATTTGGAAGCGTCTAGAGTGGATGGATCCCAGTATGAACTGGTAAAACGCTGCACAAATGATGCACCGAAAGGATCTATTATTATTACCTCCGTCAAGGAGGTGATGTTTTTGTCGGAGGTTGTGTATCTTTCAGCAAGATAACTCAAAAAAGTTATTGACGGATTTTTACAGAATTTTCAGGTGTTCAGATGATTATTTGGTGACGAGTTGGTTATAGTCAGAAAGTTTAAGCCTCAGTTTCCGAGTAGAACGATATCACAGAGGAAAGAAGAAGGGACACATATATAGTATGTCGATAGAAATGGGGAACCCATACACGAAGATGTTCTCACACAGGATCAATGCGCATGGAAACAGCAAGTCGGGAAAGAGGAAGAACAGAATAAAGCATGAGCAAGTAATAGTATGAAATCCGGAAGGAAGCAAAGTGGGCACGAAAGACAGACGTCCCGAATGCCTAGCTAATGGCTAAGGTAACCTACACGAACCCCCTGGGGTAGCCGGACCCCATAACATAGGATGGGCGAACCTAACTAACCTAACCCTATGGTCTATGGCCCATCTTATGCCCCCGAAGGGGCTCTTAGTGACGAACAGTTCAACTGTTTGTTTGTTCGTTTGCCTTTCTCCATTTTAGGAACATAAATCAAAAAAGTCATGAATGGATCTTCATGAATTTTGCAATAATGGTTAGGAATGTTACTAGGAGCAAATAACTAATTTTGGGGGATCCGTTGGTGAACATAACCCAAAATTTATGGAGGGATATTCATGAAATATGTACGAACTGTTATAAATTTTAACAGGCACAAATGACCAAAGTTTTTTAATCAGTTCGTACGATTGTGTGTTTTGGACAAAGGTTTGTCCGAGTATAACTTAAAAGTTATGAAGATTTAAGTATATACCGGTATATGTATATAATTAGATTAGATAGGCGGCAGTAGACGAACCAAGAGGCCCATTCCCAAAGAGACACCGGGACTAACACCCCGGCTTCTTTGAGCTATTGCCATTATGTTAGTAGGATATAGAGGATTGGGGAAACGAGAGGAGAAAAAACGGAAGACGAAAGAGAAAAGAGAAAAAGAAAATAAAAAATAAAAACAGAGGGGGAGAAGAATCTCCGTTTGTTTGTCTGTCTACCACCCAGGGAGTTTGGTGGGTTGACCGTGACCCATGCCAAAAAACTAGGCCCAGCTGGCCATCAAAAATGACAGCGTAGAATTTGCCCCCACCGCGGGTGATGGTCTTACGCCACGAGGCGTTCTAGTTACAAAGTTGATTAGTTTACGACTATTGTTTCCCTAAAAAAGGCGATCTAGCATTTAGTATTGTCTATAGAAACATGAAACCAATATACGAGGTTGCTCCCACATAGCCTAGTAGGAACGCCCATGGGAACAGCAAGTCGGAAAAAGCAGAAGAACCGACGACAGTACCAGTAAGCGTATGAAATCGGAAGGAAGCAAAACGGGCACAAACGACAGAAGTCCCGAAGGTCTAGTTAACAGCTAAGGTAACCTTGGGGTGCTCCTGAAGTCCCTGCTCCCCATAGCATAGGACGGGTGGGCGAGCCTAACCCTGGGCCTGAGGAGACACCAAAAGAGAAAAGAGCATATAGATTAAACTTTAAAGCAAAGCACCAATTAGGTCCCCCACCTGAGCATCCGGGCGACACAGCTTGGCTCCAATAGCAAAGCCTCCACCCACACCGAGCGTACCGAAGGCGCCAGGGTCAAGCCACATGAGGGGGCCGCGGGGTCTGACGATGTACGAGGCAGTGGCTACGAAGTCTCCACCGTCGGCGACAAGGAGAGCGTTCTCTGGTAGAATGTCCTCCATTTCCATGAAAAGCTTGATTGGGTTCAGGTGTTCCTGGGGGAGGACGGCTGCCATCTGGAGGCAGATAGGAGCGTCATTAAATGATATTGCACATGCAACACAGCAAGAGACACTCTCAAGACAGGCTGAAGACTTGCCATTTCTATCACTAACAAGGCACACAACCACGAGGAAATACACGGGAGAGTTCACAAGGCTATTATAAAATCCCATATAATCACAATATATGTTCAATGGTGACTCCATTATTCGAGCCACGTTGGAGTACATTCTAAACAAAAATGTTAAAAGGCATGATGTGGACAGTTCGCAAGAGCAGACACCAGTGCGAGGTGAAAAATATGAGCAATGTAAGGAGAGAAAAACTGCGGAAATCCAACTTCTCCTCATAGATGTGGCTTGAACAACACCTTTTTGCTACGTCCGTATGGCAGCAACTCTCTCAATAGAGTCAACAACGCCAGCATTGGTACCACGGTTGCGGCGCCACAAAGTAAAAGGTCTCGGATTCTATACAAAAATATTCAAGATTTTAGGAATTCAACTCTGATTTCTTGACCAACTCAAACCGTCAACTAGGGTCATCCAAGACGCCCACAACTCGCAGCATAGCTCAACCAAATGTGGAAATACAAAGGCAAAGAGGGCTCTCGAACAGACATTACTTCCGCAGCACAGACACCGAATGCAGTCGGAGACACACCCACGCTCTCCTTCCACTACCACTGGCTGCAACAAATATAAATTGCTGATTTTATTTCCGACCACGACTGCTAGGACCAGCAGGCCTCCGACTTCAACTATGTACGCTAGAAAAAACAACTGCTGAACAAAATTAAACTGTCAACCAGGCCAACTCAGCAAACTGCCAATTGTCTTCAGACAAGAGTTGCTGAGTCGAAACAAGGCCTCCTGAAGCACAGGTGTGGGTCGGTACCTACGCCACCAGGTAGGTATAATCTGTACTTAGCTACAGACTACATACTGATGGGACCACTTTTAAGACACAGACCCGGGCCTGTGCTTTGGGAGGCCTTTGTCGAAATCCCCGGGAGTCAGAATCAGTGTAAATTGGTCTATTTCGTGAAGAAAACGAGTTGGAACGAGTCAATTTCGCGGTCCAAGGAGTTGAATTCATAAAGTGACCGCGCTCAAAAATCGGAGCTGGAAATGATCCGTCCAACTCTGAAAGCATAATTCAGGTTCCAACTCCCTACATCCACAACCTCATTCCTCACAACTCAGACCTGAGCAGCACTGGGGGCACCCCAGCAGAAACCAGAGTTGTGGAGTTGCATGGACCATTCCAACTCCGACTGCCGAATCCGGCCAGTGTAAGACGGTCTCCAACTCCTTGGACTCCAAGATTCTTTGAATCCTACGGTCTCCGACTGCAATTTTGAACTGAACAGGCCAATTTTTATAAACTTCGCTGCCGACTAAGACTCCTGAGACAATCGAGTATCTGCTCTGAACTTCTAGCCTCCAAAAACATCCGACTCTTACAAACTCCAACTCAGACTGCAACCCTGGGAGAAAGAACAGTACGGCCAAGTTAAGATCAAGCAAACTTAAACCGCACCCTCCACTGAGAAACCCACACGCACTGGTTTGAGCTGCGGATATAGGCCAACTGGCCCAGAGGAGTAGGTACATCTACAGTCGACCACGGATCGTTAAGAACTTTATTATTATTATATTGAGTAGTTTAAGTCTCCGTCTCCACAGCAACGGCGATCTAACAGAAGAAGAAGCAAGGGACACATAGTGTGACGATAGATACGTGGAACCCATGCACGAGGGTGTTCCCACACAGGATCAACGCGCATGGGAATCGTTAAGAACTAAGGCGCCACCAATGGAAGGTTCAACGATCCGTTACCACACCCCCAACCCATCCATCTTCCCATTTCTGGGCAACGTAAAGCGCCTCCACGGTAGCTGTGCACGCCTAGCAGCTTGTTGACACAAGCCACCGAGCGCCACAAAGATCCCTCACCTGGCTCGGCACTCGATCCTAGCCCCTCCAGTGCGACCAGTTCAGCACGCAAGGCAGCTGCTACCGTGGGTATGTAAATTTCCAACCAACCGTTTGTTTTCTCACGATCAACTCTAGACACCAACCTTATATAACTATTAAGATCAGTGTAATTAGGAACGAGGTTTCATACAATGCTTTTCTTGCGATAATCCGACGTTTTATACGTTGCAGTCAGAGTAGGACATTTTCAGAAAGTAAGAGTTAGAAGCCAGAGACTGGTTAGTACCAGGAATCCACTTCATGAATATATGAGTCGATTGTGTTACGAAAAAGACTCGGTAACAGTCGCACATTTTTAGGGTCCGAGGCGTTGGAGCTGTAGCCGGAAACCGGCAGCAGCCATGAGTCGCAATGGAACTATATCCACCTCGCTCCGCAACCCTGGACGCTACAACAGCATATCTCTCACCTTAGCATTAGCTTCCTCCTTGGCCTGGTCCTTGGCAGCAAGGGAGGCGATCCAGTCCTTGTCTACACTGAAGCCAGCGACTGCGGAGCTCAGGTCCTTTAGGAAGGTGCCCACATCGCCCTGCACTGCCACCGTCGGCTTCCAGAACATGTCCGAGTTCTGAAAATGAGAGAGAAACCGTTGCTTTACGGTCCTTGTAAGTGAGCTCTAATTATATTCAAGTGAACAGGACAGGGCGTGGCACATCATAAACATGATTTAGTATGACTGGATAAATGCTGGTCTTCTGCCGTCAGGTTAAGAAAGGATTGGATAGATTGCGCTAGGTTAGCCTGGAGGGTAAAACTTTGTGGAGCTAAAACTTGTAAAAATAAAAACTATCCTTGTCATCATTTAGAAACTCTGTGTATTCCCAAGGAAATTTCGCTCGAATCGATGCAGCAGTAGTAGCAACAGCCCGAATCACTAGTGCTCTGGGAGGCGCTTGCCTATCTTGTGCTGGTTTTGAGACTTAATAAGATAGTAACAACACGCAGTCGCAAAAATGGAAGCTAAGGTAAATAAAAATACTAGCTACCGCAATTTAATCACATGAAAAACATGTATGCGTGGGGCATAGCAAGAATTTCAGGCAGAAAGTAGTTTCTTTTCAAAATGTCTCTAAACATCTAAGAAAATAAGTGCGCAAAAATTCCCAAATTTCAACAAATAGAGAAAGTATTATTATTTATATTGAATAGTATAAGCGTCCGTTTCCACAACATTGGCGATCTAACAGAGGGAGAAAAAAAAGGGGCATATCATATGACTATAGAAATGGGGAACCCATGCACGAAGGTGTTCCCCACACATGATCAACGCGAATGAGATTATTTATTATTATTATTATTATTATTATATTGGTATTGTCCCGCTATTTCTGAAACTTAGACAATCAATAGCGATCTAAGATTGATGTACTCGGCTTACAGCTCGAACCACAACGTTGTGCTGAGGTGGAAAGAGATGAAGGACGAAAAGAGAAGACGACTGGAGAAAGAAGCGCCCGTGCGGACGGTTCTTCTGTTGCCCTCCACACGGGTGAGGCAAGAGCCCCGTAAAAAAAAGTCGGTCACCTCGATCGGTGACCCACCTCGCGGAAGAGGAAAGAAATATAGAGGACCTACCTAGCTCTATAAAATTGACCTTCTCAGCAGAAACTGCGGCCAGATGCAACATCCCCTGCTGAGAAGGCACTCGGGACCCTTGGGTGCGTGATGCCCAAACATATTGTGGCAGATAAGACCCAATAGCACCCTTCAAAATCTCTTACTTTCGCGTGACTTCAGTTTTTCAAAAAGACGTATAATTTTGCATGACTTTCAACAAGTTGAGCTGAACCAAGTAGTAGAATACTTCACTCCAAAAAACATGAAACGTGCTTGCATTTAGACTCGTGTGCATCGGGCTTTATGCTGCCAGACGGAAATCATGAAAGATTATTTGCATAAACATTAATGCACAAATCATAGTTACAGTTATATAATTATAGTTAATGATAACAGTTATACAGAAGTTTTAATCTGGCTTTTTCAATTCAATTGCAATAAAAGTGTGGAGGAAACAAGAACATAGCGCCAGCCTAAAAAAAATATGAAATACATAAACTAGGCAGTTTTTCATTAGATCAACAAGCTTTGCACAGGATGTCAGGAAAGCAAATGAAGAGCAAAAAAAAGTTATCAGAGGGAGTGACAGTAAAAGGAAGAAAATTCCACGAAGGAAAGACTAAGGCTATAGATTATCTTATGCCAATGGAGGGTCATATTGTTCAAACAATATGCTAGTGGTTGCCGTCGTATCTTAGATATCAGGGCAGTTCTAACATAACTGTCGAGACAAACCTTGTAGAGCTGTTCTTTATTTCTGTTGATGGCAATGATTTTGGCCTTTTTGTTGAGGCTGCGCCCGTACGCCAGTCTGAAGTCGCACACAGCACCGGCCAACACAATGAGGTCAGCTTCTTTGAGACACTCGCCGCGCTTCTGACGCATTTGTATTGGTGAACGGCGACCTGTGGACACGAGACCCGCGGTAAGTTGTTATTCGCCAGTCTGACGGACGCAGCAGACCTGCTTCCCTTAAGTGCTGTACGCAATGGCAGACACCGGGCAACTCCGCAGATCTGATACCCTTGCTAAGTTATGTTGTGTACATGAGGACGTAGTGTCGAGCAGCCAGTCAACAACAAACGTTGTGGCTATGACTATGAGTCGTGTTTGCCGGCACACGATACGGACCCGACCAACCTTACAATTCGATATGTTACCTTGAGTTAACTTGAAAGTCTTCGGAAGAAGTCCAGGTGACGTTGCTCACATCACTTCACGTGTGTGGAGTCACTCTGCTGGGTGTCTTCTGTGGTGCCGCAGTTTGCAACCAAAGAGAGAGCCAGCAGCGAATTATCTCCACAGTGCACGTAACCGCTGACCGCTGGTCTATCTGGTA
>LQNS02276769.1:8289564-8303400 GCA_001587735.2 Parhyale hawaiensis
TTAAGGTCTCCGACTCCTAGACACCGGTTGGTTGACCCCAGACAGGCTGAAGTGGGTGAGAGCCACCCGCCCACAGGGGGCAAGAGGCTAGTGGAAGTTGAACTTCCAGTAGGCTCTAAACAAGTGATCTAAGAGAGGTAAATACATGGGACATACAATGTGTCTATAGAAATCGTCGTGGGAGAACAAAAGATAACATCAACAGGAGAATCAAACTGAAAGGAAACAAATTGAACGCGAAGGAAAGACGTCCCAATTATCGTCCCGTCATTAATAATGTATTGATATTATCCCGCAAAGTGCGATATTATGACAATCAATAACAATCTAAGGTACTAATCTCGGCCGCCCGATCATCCAAGTTTGTTAAGAAGCAAACTAATAATACTACAGCCAGCATGTAGCTAAATTCCGAACACTTAAGCCCAACTGGCGAATCGTACCCAGGAGACCTCGTGCCATGCCGCCTAGGAAGCATGGGACGCCCATACTCTCTAACGCCTTGCGGGTGTCCGAGGCAGGGGTCGGGGGCAGAGTTGCTTGACTACCGACGACGATGACTGGCTTCTTGGCGCTGCGCAGCAGCGATGCGCACTTCTCCACTGCACAAGACAAGAACATTCGACAAGTGAGGAAGAATTGCATAACAAACATATGTCTCTAAACAATGATTGTATGCTCGCGTCATGTCAGCGCAATGCAATTTAATGCTAGGTTGAGCTTAATTAGATCCTGTAGACTGTAGCACCAGTTGCCATGACCAACGCTGGGTGCTGACAAGCTGTTGACACATGCATGCCAAGAACTAATAGTAGATAGTCCTTGATGTACACCGTACATATAAACTCAATTCACCATAAAACACTTATGTAGCTTTACACATAATTACATCTATTAGCAATTTTGTAGTGGCGTCATTCCGAGTTTCCAGAGAGAAATAGTCAGCTGCGTATAGTAGCGTACAAGACGTTTATAATACCGACACTACATAATATATTATTTTTAAAATTTAAATGACAATCATTGACTTTCGCGATGAGTACTTAGCTTAAGTATTTCCGCCCAAAAGAATACGTTCAACCAGAACTCTGATGCGACATAGTTTCTTTTCCATTTATTTAGCAGCTGCTGTAATATCAGACGACCAGTAACATTAGTTGCCTAATGAAGCAATAGAGGTGGATACCGGCGAGCTGGGCACAAAGTAGCTACAGAAAGAGCCGAGAGGGAGCGGCGCCCACCTATGTTTAAATAAAGAGACCCTCACCTGTGGTGTGTGAGGCGATGGGAATATCGAGTGGCAGAGGGTCGTGGTTTCTGGGCTCCCAAGCACCAGCGTACAGATTGTTCAGGTAATTCTTCAGGTACCACTGCACCACCTGCAAACAAGTTCCAGTTAAATTACCCATTGCTCTAAAGCTCCACTTCCAATGGACACAGAAATAAATGTCTGTAAAATATTGTTGGACAATTTTTGAGCAGGGAAAATAGTTCCAACGAAAAGTGACAGTGCAGAACATACGAGCGGACACCGTTTAAGAAACAGATATGAGAAGCGGCATCATAGTTAGTCTCTCAATGAAAGAATGTCGAAATGGAGACTCAATCATGCGATAATTTGCACAAAAATTATCCTTTGTAAAAAAAATGCACTTTACACGCCTCTCAACATTAATGTTATCATCTAGGCAGCTAGGGTAACAGTAAATTCATAAAGCCCTGTCTACACTTATGCACGTGCATGAGAAATTTGTGCGCACAATGTCGCAGAACGCAACAAAAACCACACGGCAGCATTCACACTGTCGTGCTGCTACGCAACGTTAGATAAAATAGAGTCGTTCACAATTTCATTGCTGATGCTCATTGAACAAAGGAAGTTGTTTTTGACACTGTTGCTGGCCTATTTCAAGTAAAGGATGGAGAAAATTTTGAATTAAGAAATCACTGTGAACGCAGACAACGTTTATCTACCTAGTCAATGGTGCGTTGCCAACAGCATTGATAGCCAAAAATTTTACCAGCCTTTGGGTCGACACACAGTAGTGTTTACGAGTTCGAAGTAAAGCATTTGGATGATTAACTGAAGAACTAGCTCAAAAGAATATCTGGTAGATGGGCCTTTAAGCTAGGTGCACATGACCGTCATTTGTTTTCTGCACATAGAGCAGAGTGTTCAATATGTGCTTCGTCCTTGCAAGCACAACTGTACCCACCAAGAAGGGGTATAAAAATTATAGCTGGATATAGTATAGGTACTTGTGACCAGCCAAGGGCGCCGTAACACGCCCTTTTTCTTACCATAAGGGAACTTGACACCTTTAGGATTTAGCCCAGTAGTTCCTTCTGCCCTTTACCAATCCGACAACTTACACAAGTGGGACTCTTATATAAAACATAACACCTTTCATCAGTTTGATCGTTGCTATAATCGTTTCAAAATGTATGAAGAGGATTGATTACTAAAGCTTTGCCTACCTTCCACATTGTCTGTCAGGCAGCCACACGGCACATCAGCCGGACAGCGCCACGCCCGGCCGAGCGGCGGTCAGCCGAGCCAGCGCAGCCTTCAGCCAGGTTGCACGGCAGCCGCCCCGCCAATCAGCCAACTGGCGGTCACCTCGGGGGTTGCCCTGACCTAGTTCACCATGCCCACGCAACCATCTGGTCGCGACTAGGATGTGGGAAGACTTCACGGTGCCAAGTTCCCTTATGGGTAGAAAGAGGGCGTATTCCGTCGCCCTTGGCTTGTCACAAGCATATTTTCTCACCTCCAGGTCACTTGACCTGGTAGATTTGGTAGATTTCCGCCATAAAACGGTCTGAGATAGTAGGTCACTGTCTAGGGCGAGCCTGAACACAGAGTTCATACTTTCTGGACTGTCCCTATCCGGACCGACACATCGAGTTTCGCCCGAGGCGCAGGCTGAAATTTCAGTCACAGCCGATACGGCCATTACTAACCCAGGTTTTCAAGAGTCGTGCTCTGAACAGATCAGATTGACTCGTACGGTCGGGTTAGCCATAGTGCTTTCAGCGGGGGAATCGCTGAACAATGACGCAATGGGTACTGCCAGTGCAGTGTTAAATGTTTTCGCCTTCTGAGGCGGGCGCTCCGACCTGGGAGTGATTCTAGCGAAGCGGGACAGACAGGTTCAGGACAACACAGGGAGATGTGTCCCTTGGCGTTTGTGTTTGCACGCTGCCTCTTGCGGTGGGACCATTCGGTCAAGCAAGTACCTTGGTCAGAGCCGTTGAGATATTACTGTGGTGTCCGTAAGGCGGGTGCGAGGTACCGATCTGAGTTTCGCACCCAAGGTAGCTGTGACGCTTCACGTAAGGATGAACGGTGTGAAGAGAGGAGAGTCCGGCGTAGCCGGGTGGAACTAGTTCAGGGAATTTAACAAGAAACATAGCGAACATTGCCAGTGCACAACGTTTAGAACGTGCGAGGTAAGAGGAGCAACGGTTATCGCTGTTAGCGATGGCAAGTCGTGGGCCACGGCTCAGCGCAGCTTCCCCAGCGTCGTGGGGAGAAACAAGTCCAGGTCATGGGCTCGAGTACAAGATCACGCCCCTGTAAGACTTTCGTATACTCGATGCTTCAGCACGATTAACTGGGGTGCAGCCTTACGGGTACTGCACTAGTGGTCAGCCTCGTAGGTATGGCCCAACGCGAGTTCAGGTCAACTAAAGGACTTATGGATCTCGGAGCAACCTGTTCAGGACATTATCCGTATGATTCTCGTACGCTCCTTACTTACATAAGTGCGCTTCAAGCTGAGGCACGAATATTCAGATAGTGGAACGATTGGCCCACGTCGTAGTCATACGTGAAACAAGTTTTGGTAACGCAGCGGGCCCGGCTTTGCAGGGTGAGACAAGCTCAAGGCCCTGTTGTAGGTGATGATTACGTCCCTTTGAAGCAAGCGTAAGCACGCTCGGGCCTGAGGTGCGACTATTCGGATACAGAATTATTGGCCTGACTTGTTGGTGGGAGACGGTTCGGGCCGTACGACACGCTCGGTGACGCCCCGTGACATTTGGGGCTTGTATAAGCCCTCGACACGAAGGTGTGATCGTATGATTACCAGACGATTGATCAACGTCCTTGACATAGGTGGCCACTTTAATCGAGCGGGGGGCTCAGCGTCGCTGGGCGTGACTAGTTAAATGGACTGTTATACCAAGGCACGATTTCAGTATGTTCGAGGCCGCATAAACATGCTCGTATTTAAAGTGAGAGCATTCGGTCAAATACGATTCAGTCAACGTCGTCCTCGGCAGATGAAGCAAGCTTCTGTTGCCAGGTAATCGACATTACATGACTGGGCTGTTAGCGCAGACCTTCCTAGCGAGAACCCCGCTGAAGAGAGGTGCAGAGAGTGAGGGTAAAGGGGATTACCACCGGTGACTCGCAGTCTAGCGCGAGACACCTCACAGAGCAGAACTCCCAGCAGAGCAAGGGTGGAACAAGTGTCCAGGACAATGCACGAAGAAAGTTTTTTTTTCAACTTCCCAGCTGTTTTAAGAGGTGCTCTGAGATTTTAACTTCCCCGCAGACATGTAATGGGCGAGATATCCAACAATTAAGTTGGGGTAGATCCCATACCCTCTGCATGTACAAGTTTTTAAAAATTTTTTTTCAAAGTTTTCTTTCCTCCCAAAACACAAGTTACACATATCTTTAAGCTAACTAGGTAAAGGGCTTCTTTCACAAGCACCAAGGCTTGCCCGGAGTTAGGTGTCTATTATGAAGCCGGAGGAGGTAAGCACCAGAGAACCTGCATCGTCGACTTTACAAGTGGGCATAGTGAGCTGGACCAGGCCCGGCCAGGGTAACTCCCGATGTAACCGCCAGTTGGCTGACTGGCGGGGTGGCTGCCTGGCTAAAGGCTGTGCTGGCTCGGCGGACCGCCGCTCAGCCGGACGTGGCGGCTTGACAGACAATGTGGAAGGTAGGCAAAGTTTTAGTAATCAATCCTCTTCATACATTTTGAAACGATTATAGCAACAATCAAATTGATGAAAAGTGTTATGTTTTATTTAAGAATCCCACTTGTATAAGTTGTCAGATTGCTAAAGAGCAGAAGGAACTACTGGGCTAAGTCCTAACGGTATCTAGTGACCTGGAGGAGAGAAAGCCAGTTTACTGAACAAGTGCCGCCAGGCAAGTTTCGGACGCATCTTAGTATTTGCAGTTCATTAGAGCACGGCAAGCCGTGCACCTTTCAAATGTTGGTACGGAAGCAGGAAATTTAAAAGGTATCTATTGGGTTGTCTATTTCCTATTTTAGCACCACTAGAGAGAAAATTTTAGCACCTTTTTTATTCTAGTTTATGAGATAAGTACACAACACAGGTTTTTTTAGGCCAAAAACATGTATGCCAAGTACTACTATCCCCAGTAGGTAGCTATAATTCGATACATTGCTAGATGCTTTTCTTTCTCAATTTATATTGATTGCGTTAGAGCAGTTATTCTGAATGAATGACTGTAGAAATTACTAAAAATGATACATGACGCAAGTAAAATGTATTTCTTAGCACTTTTCACTTGATTTCAGCACTTTTTAGCACTTTCCCCATTATATCATTTTTTATCACCTTGAATGTACCTAGAAAAAAAAAAAACTTCAATTTATTTTACTCACGCTACCGACGGAAAACAGGATAGAATTTGAATCGGGCTGTATTCACAACCTGGATTATATATGTGAAAATATACCGACAGTTGGAAACGTGCGATAACAAACAAAGCTACAATTTGCTGAGTGAAGTTCGCAATGATCAGCCTGATCAGCACTGTAGACACTATTCTGCAGTAGTGTGGACATGGCTTACGGGAGGATCAATCTACATAGTAATTCATCCGCACAAAAAGATACTTTAGTAACATTTTATCTGCACTTTTTATATTAAAGAGTCGCCATGCGGGTATAGTTTAACATAGCAGTTTTTCATTAGCCCCAATACGTACTTTTTGTTGGATGTTCTTAGCAGGAGGACCAGCAGGGGCGATTTCCTTGGACACCATAGGGTAGGGGTACAGCACGTCGATGGGAAACTCCACGAACACGGGACCTGTAAGTGAACATTTCCTTCGATAAAATTACTTTATGCGTGCGTACAGCGCAGTCTTATCATCGCACCTACGCCATTTGACAATTGAGCAATACATTAAACCCTCACAAGAATGGAATGGGATAAGTCGCTTCCCAACTTCACACAGCAGAACAGGAACATGGGAGGCTTACCTAATTGCATGAACTAACCTTCTGCGGCCAGGTGCAACAACCCTTGGTTAAGTGCTCAGTAGACATTTGGGGGCGGAGGTCTATAAATATTCATTTGGGCAGGGAAAAGGACAAAGAACATCTTTTTCCGTTACCCCCCCCCCCCTACACGCGGGAGCAGGTAAGAGCACTGTAGGATGGGTCACTTACAACCACTCGATGGCCACATCGTAATGCAAAAGGGGAAGCAGAGAGAAACCGCACATTAGGCTATCTCCCCAAATTAGTTTGGTTAATCGAGAGTCGAAAGTAGAATGGAAATTTACACATGTTGACGTTATGGTCCGGTCAAATGGGGTACAGATACGAGCACGGCCTTGGCCAGCGACAGTGGCACGCAATACCTGAAGAAAATGTGAACTGCAAGTAGCTAATAAGTTTGGTGATCAAATTTGATTAGTCACAACACAATTCCTTAAATATATGCAAGTATATCCAGTAGCATATACTTCGCCTGCATTGGGTCACAAGTCAGCTTCAGTAACTTCCTAGTGGAGGCTATTGACTACTGCCGCATGTCTGTGCCACTCACCAGGAGTGCCAGACTGAGCTTCCTTCAGCGCCTTCTGCAGGGTAGGAGCAATGTCCCTAACACTCTTCACAGAGGCCGTGAACTTGCACAGCGGCTTGAAGAGGGCCAGCTGGTCTATGTCCTGTAGCGCCCCTCGGCCCTGCAGGATGGTAGCAGCAGCGCCGCCTGAGGAGGAGAAGATATAAGGGTTCATTTCAGAAGAAATTGAGCTCAGTAACACACGGAATTTTCTGGGAATTGTTTCTGGGTGCCGAGAAATTCACTGCACTATGTGCACGATAAGTAGAAAAGTGTCTCAGGATTTTTGGGAACCAGAAACAATTTCCAGGAAATTTTGCAAAATATGCTCGTCTGGGCAGAAACCCCCAGGATAAGAACCCTGACGGCCGAAGGGTACGTTACTTTAGGTCACTGTTTGCCATTGAGGGTGTATATGAACCTAGGGACAGCCTGTTGGTTCATGCACTCACGCCTGACTGGTTCATAGGGCAATAGTTTACCAATAGTTTACTACATTTATCACATTGATGATTCGGATCAATACCTAACTAACTAATTAAAATTGTTAGAGGTCATTAGTAATTAAGAAAGTTCAACTATGATGTGTATATATACGGTATATATAGCTAGTTGCCCCTTACTACCACATTTTATTTATAAAAAGCGTTAGATTATTTCTCAATAACGATGCTTGCAACATAAGATTATCATAATTTAATGTGAACCACCATTTGAAGCAAGTCAAAAATGGATTCGGGAGAGTTAGCTACATGAGAAGAATTACTGTAAGTGACTATCAGTAACATCGTGTACCTAAGTAGACTAATTATATTCAGGATAAAAGGAAGCACCAACGTGATCACAAACATTATTAAAAACCAGACGTTTTGGATTTTTAAAAATCCATCATCAGTGCTCTGAAATGACAAAATTCGGATCATAAAAGTTAGTTAAGACTTAAGAAAAACAAAAATAAATGTCATAGGTAGGTACTTAACCATTGAAAATCTATGAAACGATGGCGAGCTTAACAGCCGATGCGCCTCGGTTAGATCAGGCCAACGTTTAAAAATGTACAACGATTCTAAAATGCGGCGGTCAGCCGTGGTTTGGGTCGTGTCTAAAATAGAAAAATTATTGCTCCTAAAAACATGGTCACTATTGATACAATGGTCACGGATGGAAGATTTTGGTTTCGTTGAAAGTTGACCAGTTCGAAAAGAAGTTCCTCCGTGTTGGGCGCACCTCACAAACAATTGGAGAGCTCCCAAAGTACAATCGCTCGCAACGGTCACACCTATAATTAGCTATACACTACAGGACGAGGATTCGGAACTCATGCCTTCCGCCAAGGCTATCCTCCCTTGTGTACAAGATTAAAATTAACAGACATACGTCAAGTCATTTGGTACACTGACCCATTAGCAAGACAGGACTCTCTGCCATTTGTGCATTCTTAACAGCAGTGATGGTGTTGGTGAGGCCGGGGCCTGCCGTGACCACCGCTACACCAACACTGCCAGACATCCGGGCCACTGCATCTGCAGCGTACACTGTAGTAACCTGGGCCACAAGGAAAGGCGGTGATAAGACTGATGTAAAACAGTCATACGGGACAAGAAAAAAAAACAGTTTTATGATCCATGCATTAGTCACACATAAATTAGCTGATTGGTTATACTTCATAGCCTAGTGTGAGCTTTCTTAGAGGTAATACCATATTTTAGCACATTTATGCTAATAAAAAACTAGCTACTTGTAGTAGAGTTTTTGTGTTCTGCAAAAGTAAAGCAGCGCCAATGGACTTTGAAGAGGCAAATAAGAAGACTTCTAGCACATCAAAAATATAAGGAATCCAAGTAGGCTACCATAGGCAACTTGGTAAGAGAAAGACAAATCAGAAGAGCAGTTTGATTACACAATGAAGCAAATCAGAAGAGCAGTTTGATTACACAATAAAGCTTGTTAGCACATGTGGGAGAGGGAGAGAATAATGATGGGCATGAAAGAAGTCTCAAATGCCTAACAAGGCAGATGAAACTGATAGGGTCCCATTGGGAGACGCTCCACAAATACAGAATTGGCATACCTCACTAACCTACCCTAGAGAGTGGGGCTGAAATTTGGAAGAAGCTATGGCTAGGGTCAAAGTCACCAAAAATTATTTAACCATGTCTGCAGTTGATGCAAGCTGGCTGGGGTGGCAAACAATGGCTGGGGTTTCTATCACCCTTTGCTGAAGATCAACTAGGACTGTAACTTAGCCAGATGCAGTATCGCCACAAAGTGATTTGGTCGGAGCCAATTTGACCCGAGCTGCCAAAGGCTAGGGTGACCAAAATATAGTTGGGGTTGGCAGGGGCCAAAACCCCAGTCACTCCATCTCAATCTACGCATTCTTCTAGAATCATCAAACTTCAACCTTATTCACAAATCATTGGGCCTAAACTTACAATACAACCAGTAGCTACTGTAGGAAATAGGGCAAAAACTGGACAAGGAGCTCGCCACAAAACTTATTATGCAGGTCTTAAATTCAAATGCAAAGAGCACACCTCATGGCGCGTGTCCACAATCCTAATGCCTTCTTTTTCAGCAGCCACAAGGATGGGCGAGATGTGACCTCCAGAGAGTGCAAAGATGTGCTGTACTTTGTGCTTCTTTAGCACATCTGCAACTATCTCGCCTCCGTGTCTAGTGCTGGTCGTATCCACCTGAAAAAAGGCAGTATTTCTTTCGATTCCAGCACTGCTGCATTGGAGATTTCTAGGCTGAGTGGAACACAGACTGGTTCCAGGAGTCTCAGAAGAAAAATATTATAACAGAAGCAACTTTAACTGCTGAAATTCAAATGCAAATATTTTCACTGGTACATACATAAATCAAAGTAAAATTTTAAGGGCAAATGCTAAAAAAAGATGACGGTGCCATATCAAAATAAAAAATCATTGTTGATCCATATGTTGGTCAGAGTCAGACCTTGCATCATTTGACTTGACAAAATTTGCAACATTTGACTTGACAAAATTGATTTGAGTCATATTAAGCAGTTTTTTATGATCCACGTTTGTAAAAGGAATACCAGTAATGGAAGGTAACTAAACATCTTGGCTATGTCTCACCTTATGGCCCCATATGTAAGGTAAATTGAACTTCGACAGAAAGGTGCCAATGCCGAGGCCCACGACAGCAGAAGATGCAAAG
The DNA here is from genome assembly GCA_001587735.2 of Parhyale hawaiensis. Taxonomy (NCBI): domain Eukaryota; kingdom Metazoa; phylum Arthropoda; class Malacostraca; order Amphipoda; family Hyalidae; genus Parhyale; species Parhyale hawaiensis. Next base: position 8,299,597 of record LQNS02276769.1, read on the forward strand.
AGCAAGGCTGATGCAGGAAGCCATTCCTCCATGGTGCGGTGGAATGAGGCAGGAAGGATGCGATCAAGTCTGCAGACCAGAAACATTATTAGAATAGCCGACCCCTGCATTTTTCATAAACCAACTGTGGAATAAAAGGACTTACAGTTCTACATCCTTAATGCAGTATAAATTTCTAAAACGAATGCACCAACAATGCAGCAGAAATTTTCTTTTTTCTACACTGACCTGCAGTACAAAATTAAATGGTACCTTCAACTTTTCCCTGACATGTATGTCTCCATGCAAAAGAATAGACCGTAGCTACACAGATTTATTTTTGGCATTAAATCTGAATGAACTCAGCAATCAACTTCACAGAACATATCCATTGGAATACATAGTTATCACAGCTAGAAATAAGAGTTGCAGTGTCAGAGGGATTAACTCCAATTCCTGGGCCCAGCCAGTTTCTGACTTTGAATCCGTGTACAAAAAATATGTTCCAACTCTAGTTTTCTGGTTAGCAAAATATGCCATCAGCACCATCTCCTACTCATGACCTCCAAAAATGTGCAACTCCCAATGCCTGCAACTGTGGAACCCTGATTTTATCCAGAAAACTTATTGGGAGGCCTCAGCTTCTGCACTATGCAACTATATTTTGTACATTTCATCTTGGTAATAAACTGGTTATTGTTTGTGGTCAGATTTCAGCAAAACAAAAATGCATTGCATACACCTCCATCTTCAATGCGCAGCATCTTCAATGCCCGCTAAGTAAGTTCTGGGATCTACACAGGGACTGGTTGGGATCTGCATCACTGACTGATTGTCATGGTGTGGCTGCGTTAAATTTTGCACCTTATCTAGTTGTGTGCAGCTAGTTCGCTGGTCCACACATATTGCTGGTAACTGTCTCGACCTCGTTATGACTGATGTCCTGGACTTGATGACAGTGACAGTTGGCTCCCCTATTGGCTCTCCAGACCACTCACACCAAGTTTTGTCCTTGGACCTTAATCAGGTCGTTCCTATGATAGACACCAGGAGAGTGGTATTTGTTAAGAGCAGGGCTAATTGGGTGGCTATTACTCAGGCAGTAAGACCGTTACCTTGGCGCCAGATTATTCATAGTGAGGATCCTGTCTCTGAGCTTGACTTGACTGTGTCCATTTTGGAGAGGTTTGTCCATAAGAGGACTATTCTTGTAAGGTCTCTGGATAAGCCGTGGTTTGACGATCAGTGTCGGTTAGCTTTCGAAGCTAAACAAGTGGCTTATCGGGCATGGCGACGTTCACATGACTGCAAGTTGTGGTTGACCTATGTTGATCAAAGGGCCGAGGCTAAGCGTGTGTATGAGGAGGCACAGAGTCGTGTGAGGCAGCGTTCCAGGGAGTTTCTGCTGAGTATTGACCATCCACATCGTTGGTGGAGTGAGCTAAAGGGTTCAGTGTTCGGTGCTGAACCTTCTTTGCCGCCCCTTGTTGGTCCAGGTGGGGGCATCATTACTGATCCCTTGGCAAGGGCGAAGCTTCTGTCGGCTCACTTCGACGGAAAGCAGAGCAGAGATGTTATTGCATTGCCTCATGAATGCCACCCTGAACCTCGCTTGACCCCTTTGGCATTCAGATCTGGTGCAATCAAGGTGCTGCTTGAGGGCCATGATTTGTATGGAGGTGTGGATCTGGTGGGCATGTTTCCTTTGTAATACAAGCAGCTGGCTGATGTTCTTGCCCACCAAGCTTGCAGTGATCTTCCAGAGCCTAATACTGTTAGGAAATATTCCTCGCTGTTGGCAAACTGGAAATATTACTCCTATTCCCAAGGGTCCGGTGTTGCCCTATGTGGCCAACTATTGACCCATCACACTGAAGCCCATTTTGTCAAAGGTGTTTGAGAAGTTGATTGCTGTTAAGCTGGGTCATTTCGCTGAGGTTACGGGGTTGCTGCCTGCTGGTCAGTTTGCATACAGAATTGGCTTGGGTTGTTGTGACACTCTCTTGTCGGTGTCACACTATTTACAGTCTGCACTGGATTGTAGGTCGGAGGCACGCCTTGTCCAGTTGGACTTCAGCACTACGTTTGACACGGTTAACCACAAGGGTCTATTATACAACTGGAGTCCTTTAGTGTGGGTGGTAGGGTTTTGTCAATCACTTGCGATTTTGTTTCTGAGCGAACGCAGAGTGTGTGTTACGGCATTTGAATGCCTCAGTCAGGGTGGGGTCTGGCGTCCCTCAGGGTAGTGTGTTTGGCCCGCTGTTGTTCGTTCTCTATACTAGTGATATGTTCTCTTTACGTGAAAACACGATCAACTATGCCAACTATTCCACTTTGATGGCAGTGATACCTGCTCCTCACCTGCATGATGCTGTAGCTCAGTCTCTGATTAGGGTTTTGTCCTGCATTAGTGCATGGTGCTTGGCCTGGAGTATGAAGCTGATTGCTAGTAAGACCAAGTCGATGATTGTCAGTTGGTCTCGGACACTTGTCCCGCGGCATCCCCAACTGGAGATTGATGACACTTTGCTTCAGGAGTCTAGCTCCTTGGAGATTCTTGGTGTTGTCTTTGATGAGAAGCTTACTTTGGAGCCGCATATTAGGAGCTTGGTGTCACGGGCTTCCACTAAGTTTGGACTGCTGCGTAAGGTGAATTCTGTGTTTGGTGATATTCAGGTTGCCTGAATATGTTTTTATGCGTTTTTGCTGCCTGTGTTGGAGTATTGCTCACCGGTCTGGGCTTCAGCTGCTGACACTCACTTGCATCTGTTAGACCGACTTGTTAACCCTTTAGCACAAGAATCCCGTCTGGGCTACTCAATGACGTCATATTCAGAGTGCTACACAAAACAGCAGGCAGGATTTTGAACGAAAAGTTAGTGACCAAACTCTAGAGAAACTCTTGGCGGTTGTTATACTCTCGTGTCAAGCTGGTCACTTGCTTCTGTAAGCCGTACGAGTGCGTTTCCCCTCAGTGTCTCACAAGACTGGCTGAGGGGAGGTCATCGTAGTGCATTCGTCTGTGGTTCCAGTGCTCCTCGGCATCCAGCAATTGCGGTACTTGAGTTTATTGTAGCTTATTATTATCTTGAATAGTTTTACTTCAAGGTGATCTCACTGCTTCAGTGTCATACTGTAACGGTATGAGACATTAGACATTTATTTTATGGTGTATCCCGACTGGGATTCTTGATCTCTAAGTAGTGAAGTAGACATGTCCCGTGAGGAGCACTTGATCCTTGTGTCTTGAAGTAATATAGCTATTAGTGAGGATCTACTATATTATTTTCTTCCAAATAAAATTCATGGCTGTCCCATGCATAGATCACTTCCTACTATATTATGTGTGAAAAATGTAAAATGTGATACATATACATTCATCCCAAGCCATTGTACTGTACTTGATATTGCAATAAAAAAGATGAGATTATTCATAAGTTTTTATATGTAGGGTAAGACGGGGTGATTTCGCCGCAGGGTGAATTCGCAAGGGGTGTTTTTCTTTTCATTATAGAGCCTATATCTCCAAATGAAACTGACATACAGAAAATCTGGAAGTGTCCAGTGGTAGAAGAGTTACTAAGGATCAAATTAGTCTATTTAAGATGCATTTCATTGCTATAGGGAGGGGGAGGGACAGTAAATAATAAAAGTGACGATTTTTAATTTTTTAGGTGTACCTTCTTTTTCATGTTTAGGTAATGTCTCTTTATTTCCACAGGATATTAACTCAAGTAGTTTTTTGGTTAAGCAAGAGGTAGTTGATTGCATCATCTAGATAGGTCAAACTCACCGCTTGGATAAAAAAATAACCCCCCCCCC
>LQNS02276769.1:8362867-8375766 GCA_001587735.2 Parhyale hawaiensis
AGCGCTGGCAGCGGTCACACTTATACACATAGACACAGCCACCAAGCAGAGCATCACCTAACTTTTCCTTTCTCGGGAAAAAAGAACCAATTTTAAAACTATTTCGATGAAAAATTCGAACGTCTAGGGATGAAAAATTCGAACGTCTAGGGATGAAAAATTCGAACGTCTAGCTGCATGTATTCAGGGTATATCACATCTACTATAACTAAGCTTTTATATCGTGCTTATCGTATTCTACTAATTATGAAATATTTCACACCGAAGTTACATTTCTAAAGCAGTTTTTTCGGAACAATCTTTATCCATCGGCCCTTATAGAGAAGCAAATCAAGAAATTTTTAAACAAAGTTTTTACACAGCAAAAAATCTATTTCACGGTACCGAATCAAAAAATGTATATAGGATTACCTTTTATGGGCTACATGAACCGTGAATTGCGCAAGGAAGTTATTACCCTTATTCACAGTTTTTTTTTCATCCCTAGACGTTCGAATTTTTCATCGAAATAGTTTCAAAATAGGTTCTTTTTTCCCGAGAAAGGAAAAGTTAGGTGATGCTCTGCTTGGTGGCAGTGTCTATGCGTATAAGTGTGACCGCTGCCAGCGCTCATATGTTGGAAGTTCTTCTCTCCAACAGTTTGTCAGGCGCAGCCAAGCTGCAGGCATCTCTTATCGAACCGGTAGACCCAGTACAGCACCACCACATTCTTCTATTAGAAATCACTGTTCCCAAGAAAATCATCGTTTTAAAATGTAGAACTTTTCAGTTTTAGGTAGGGCATATACAAACCACGATCTCCGCATTTTAGAAAGCTTGTATATTTTTAGTGAAAGACCATCTTTGAATAATGATCAAACTGCAGTTCCTCTTTTAAAGTGCACTTAATACCATTTGAGCTTTTTAGATGTTCTGCTGAGAAACTGATTAGTGTTCTTGATTCTCTATATATATTTCAGCACTGATGATGGAATTTTAGTATTCCGAAACGTTTGCATTTTAGAAAATGACTCTTTTTACTTTGGTTCTTTCATTTATTCCTAATTTTAGATTTCCTAGAAATCTCTCTATTGGTGAAATAATGGCAATAGCTCATAGAGTGCCGGGGCGTATGTTCCGGTGTCTCTTTGGGAATGGGCCTATTGGTTCGTCTACTGCCACCTATCTAATCTAATCGAATAAATGACCAAATTTTGGCAATGATCCGTTAGTTCGTTCGTTTGTCACTGTTTTTAATAGCTTTGTCTTTGCTTCGAAAGTGACAAAGTGACAAAAATTTCTTCAAGAGCAAGCAAAAAAGAAGACAGCTAAGGTGGAACTTCTTTCCAGCGAAGATCAGAGCTTAATTCTTACAAGTTGAATTTCCCCATATCTTATATTGAAAAGTGTAACCTGCAAACACATGGATGTACGGATGGACGGAATTATAATATAGATTATTATTATCATAGCAACTTTTTGTCTTTATCTCTTGTATTTTTTATGATGAATATTGATGTCTGTGGATAAAGTAATTATTTTAAAATGGCTTTACGTAAATTAAGTAGAGGCAAAAGGATTTGCTCGAAACATCTTTAAGCTGAAAAATTGAAAAAAGAAAAATTTGTAATCGTAATGTATGGGAAGAAGAGGAATCAAACACATGATACTTCGAATCATCACCCTTTAGCCGCGCGACTATTTCGAACCAGCGTCTGACGCAATGGACGCTCGAAGCTAAACAGTCCCATAGGAATACATTCAACTAGTTTTCAGCGTCTGACGTTGAGCGTCAGACGCTAGAGCGTCAGACGCGCCAGACATACCAAGCAAAACGCACCTTAAAGCGTAAGGTTCAGCGCATGGAAGGACGTACAGGCGGAGCCTCAAGCAGATTCCTTATACAATAAAATTCGCCGTGTATTTATTTGTATATTTCATGCCCGCATCTTATTGAAACAGATAAGCGCAAAATAAGTCAGGTTGTAGATTTCGCAATCAAGTTGCGTTTTCATGGAGATTTATGACCGGGTTGCAGAAGAAGGGAAAAGTGAGAGCCTGTATCCCTTTATTATCTCAATGCTTTTCTTACTACGTTGGATATTCTAGCAATCCTGTTCTCATCTGATGGAATTCAGTAGACAATAGTTCGACCAGGTTACAGAAGCTAGCCAAATTGGGAATGCCTATCGGTATTAAAAAATACAAAAATAAAATAAAAAATATCAATTTTATATTGTGCAAATTTTCATGAAACCTGGTACAGATACGCAAAATTGGAAAATAATGTGAGATGCAGTCACGTACTTTTTTATATATCCCCATAGAAAACGAGCGATTCACCGAAAACGGAACTCCCTTTTTTCGCCGCTTTCTCCTATTTCAATATTTGCAAAATGTGTCACCTCCAAATCGCTATTTCTATGGCATATTTGACAGATTTTCACCATTCAACTTGCAAAATAAAGGAAAAGGTGTTATCTTAGTCTATAAAATTACGCTCTTTTGGTTTCAACTTCTGTCCTCAAAAAATATATACAGATATTTATTTCGTTTTTTGAAAAATATTATATATATTATATATATATATTATTTTATATATATATTTATTATATTTTTTCCAATTTTCTAAAAATTCGCAGCGAAATTGAAACAGGACGGATCTTATTTTTGCCGTTCGCACATGTTGTCTTCATATTGCGAGTTGAACCGTGAAAATGCCGGAGAAACGGCATTTTCAAAATTTACCCCCCTCCCCAAAAAAAGTGTCAGTAACTCAAAAAAATATCAATAATTTCGAAAAATGTCTCTGAACAGAAACGTTTCAGAATTCATTTCTACAGTTACCTTCAAAGTTTCAGTTAAATCGGACAGTAAATGAAATAACATAGACTATTGACCTAGACGCTCCCCGTTACCGTTACTGCTTTATAAATTGTTCAAGTTCCGGTATCCGTAATGCGGTAATTTTCAGTCGATTTCTGTAACGGTAAAGCGGTGACGATTTCGGGTGAAGCAGTATTACCGGATTACCGCTGCCGGTAACCCACCTCTGTCCTTTATAGTATGTTTTATTACAAGCATTTATTATTGCCTGCATCAATCCGCCTGGTAAAACTGCAATTAAAACCTTAACACGTCACTTTCAACTTATATGCGTGAGCACACCTCTTAGGAGTGTGAATTATGTTGGGATGCGGGGTTATTATTGATTTGGATAATAACTCAGGCTCTACCGTTGTTAAGCTGTTCCCTGTCGTGTCCAAGTCGGTAGATTTCGGCTGATTTTGGTAGATTTCGAGCGGTTTCGGTAGATTTTGGTGTTTAGGGTGACCCAGGAAGTACGAGTACAACGTTCTATAAGACAAGCATAGATAGAGCACTTCAATATTGATAACACAATAATCTTATATACATAATGTTGAGCGTGTGCTGCAGCTGCTTGGTCCGAAAACACGTCATTTCATTGTCGTTCTTTTTCTTCGCATGTCTGGTTCACTGGTTATTATTACTCATTGCTCGCGACCGAAGAAAAGAGTGTTGGGTACTGCGCCAACTACGCGCCGCGGACGCTTGTAACCTAGTTGAGTCACAGCTGAAATGTATGTTTAACGCTCATGTTTGTTTTCTAGTGTTCACCACTGTATACGATAGACAACTATTTGTACGTGTAACCTTAACGAGCATTATATTAAGTTTGTATCTGTATATGTGCAAACCTACTGAAGTGTATGCAATTAGGTAATTATGTTAGAATTTGATTATCTGTTGTTTGATGTTTAAGCCGGCAGGAGACCCGATTTTGCCAACATAGTCCGAAATAAAACGGGCAACGACTTTGTTTTTGCTTAACCTGTCTTGCCACGTTTTTCTCAAAGGACAGGTTACGCCTGAGTGGGTAACCTATTAGGAAGACCGCTCTAGCAGTCTGGCACATGACCAGGATCACGAACTGGTTAGACTTAATGGACTGGAAACGGCGTCGAGAGCACTCCCAGGACTTCCTAGGATCCCTCCCCTAATGCCTTAGCGGAACCACACGGCGACGGCTGCACCCTCGGTCTTTCCAAGGTCTGCCATAGTCTGGCGCCGAAAGATGGGTCCTCACGCCAAAGCAGCTAGCCGCTACGGCCTACAGCTACAGGCCGCTTAGCACAAGCCGGACGGCCCGTGCGTTCACCGAGATCGTCCGCACAGACATCATATTGCCCGGCCCATCAAAGGAGGTCGATTCACGCAATCCGGACCGCCCACGAGAGCTATACCGGGCCATCCGCCCTCAGAGAACCCTGACACCGACCCACTACAAGATGCGACTGAATATAATCAGCTCACCATGATGGTGATATCGCACTTCGAGAAACCTCAAAAATTGTGCTAAAATACACAAGGCAGAAACGACAGAGTCTTTCTCACCCGTAGAAGAAATTTCAATTAGTTCATAAATTGTAAATTCCTCGTTTCGCTTTCTGATATGCTCCCAAAAACATTATTTACAGATAAACTGTTGCCTATCACATGTAGCGTGGTCGCAGTCATAGAGTTGAATTAAATTCGTAACGTACAGCGTATTTCTAACTGCAATATGTTCGTTTTAATGAATAGATTTATTCCTTCTTTGTCATAAATTGCACAAAAAAGATGTTACACGACTTAAGATGCTCACCGTATATGAAACTGTAATTTGTCTCCTTTCTAGTGCTGAATTTTCTTAATTTTTATCATATATTAGATAAAAATGCAAAATAAAAATATCTGTCGAAAATTGTGCTACTTCTTTAATTTCTAACTGGTTAAAACTAAATGCCCACTAGCGTTAATCCACAAAATACTGGTAAATCTTGTCCCATGTGTTAGCTTTAAGAATGTCACTGATAAGAAGGAATACCTCAGGGTGTTACGTACGTCCCTAATTTTTTTCGCACTCGAACCATCTTAGAATATACTTGGTCATTACCTGTACTATGTGACATGGTATATCAATGTTATATATTATTTATGAACGCACTACGTCCACAAATACTTCCAAAGAAGCTGGCATTCTGCGTTCTATATTTTCATCAGTGAAGCTAGAGCCTATAAATAACATATAGAGTTACAAGAGCAATCATATACTGTTAAAAAAAGTAATACCTTCGCTGCAATGCATGACTTAGTAGTAATTTCAACTGTACTCGACTTACAGTCTCCAAGAAAAACAATTTCTGGCACCTGATTTAAGCGAAGTTTTCTTACAGTACACAGCAAAAGTCCACAAATGCAAAACTGTTACAAGCCGGTAAAAATCAGCGTTACACTGCACTAGAGACTTACTGCTAGTAAAATTTCAGACAACAATATAAAAAATGCTAATCAGCGGCTCCACCTTTTCATTGAACGAGCTGTACTTCCAGTAACCGGCTTCTAGAGACGCACTGATGAGTGTGATCTTGAGATACGGTATATTATCATCTCGAGAACAGGTGACCGGCCTATCTTATCTGGAGATAAAGGCAACAGCTCTGTATAAACAACTATGTTTAATGTGCAGAGCACGGCTATTAACAAGGAATCAAGGACGCCGGGGTAATCACGAGTCTTGACTTCTTCAGAACCTCAGACTGAGAGCTGGTTTTGTCATTCTCAATCATGATGCAAGGGTTGGGTCCTGCTCACACGCAAGAAAAGAACGAGGTTCGTCATCTCCTCATCCGCATGCGTTGCTGTGTCCATTTAAATAGCACACACTTACAAAATTTTGAGTTATATATACTGTATGTGTGAAGAAACAGCTGAAACTTGGCTAACGGCACTTGCTCAGCGCACTCCACTTACGACTAACATTTAGAACACCTTTTTGGTAAACACAAAGCGGTGTGTACGAGGCTTAAAATGTCCGAACTAGGACGTTCGGACGATTAGCTGAGAAAACTCGTTCTTCTGGCTAACTTGTGCACAGGCTCTCAATTTCCCGATTTGTGACAAGATTGAGTTTTTTTTAAGTCTCACGGGTAATCGGCTTGGAGTTAACGCCCATTAATTGATTCTATACGGAGCAAAGCCAAAGTACCATACGGGCGGTCTTACAACTCAGAGCTCGAGCTTTTAATGTTATCTGCTAATCGAATTCCATTCCGCCAGCTAATCAACGAAAACTGGAAACAGGCAAAGGATGAAACGTGCTAAGCCATGACAAATCTTATCATAGCATTTGATGAACAGTAGGTGAAATAGAACGTTCGTTAACACTAGCTGGAACCTGTGGAAATTCCACTGAACAAAAGCAATGGTCTTCAGTGATATCTTAGACCCGTATCATCTTAATTATCCCCTATCTAATACTGAAGGAACCTGTGACACTTCTATAGAAGAAAAGAATTGTTCCTCGAGTATGACGCAGTCGGACTCGCACCACGGATACGAACGTTGAAAAATATTCCAAGCCAGGCAGCGATTCTTCTTCTTAAGACCTGCAAGCAGTAGCATCTGTTATCGAACTTGACTCTTTCAACATACATAAGCAGAGAGATAAGAAAAGCCCCAGAAACTATCGACCAATCAGTCTTACATTAGTCATCAGCAAAACCATTGCACGACTCTTGAAGAAACGCATCACTAATCACCTGAGGATGCACCAGCTCATTTCCGATACTCAGCATGGCACCCGAAATAGAAGCAGCTGCTTAACAAACCTACTTAACTTCACTTCGAAAATTACGGAAATTTGAGATGAAAAAAAGGGTGTGGACCTCGTGTATCTAGACTTCCAAAAGGCTTTTGACAAAGTCCCCCATTAACGGTTAATGAAAAAATTGGAAGCTCGTAGCATCCAGGGAGATTATTTATGCTGGATCCGTGCATGGCTTATGGGTCAGCAGCAGCGAATGAAACTTCAAGGAGAAATGAGCGACTGGACGGAAGTATCATCTGCGGTTCCACAAGGTAGCGTGCTTGACCCACTTCTGTTTATAATTTACATGAATGGATTTCGATTTTAACATCCGTCGTAAAATCAGTAAATTTGCGGATGATACTAAACTATGCCATCCTGCCAGGAAAAGAGCTGAGCCCCAGCAAGGCCTTGACCACCTCATGGAATGGAGCACAACGAGGCAGTTGAACCTTGATGTCGACAAATCTTCAGTAATGCATATAGGGCTGAAAACCCTTCATCCAAATTGGAAATGAACGGGAGAGAATTAACAGCTATCACCCAACAACGTGACTTGGGATTAACTACAGTGCGTTACCTTTGATTATGCAAATACATTTTTTTTACTTATTTTTGTAGATAAGTGTCAAATATTTAAAATGTGAATATTAAGTTAGTGCACAGACATGCTGTAACTATATAAACAATTAGAGAAAAAGAAAACGGAACAATTTCCCACGTTTTGGCAACATTTGCTTATCGCACGGGGTTCTGCTGTTACCCCAGATTATGCAACATCACTCTCTAGTCAACATGGGCAAGAACTGCGGTTTAAAAAGTGAAGAAAAGATCTGAGTGACCTCGTTATTGGCTTCTGGTAAGACAACACTGGAAGTTTCCAAGGAGTTACAGCGTGATCACCAAACAATTAAGGCTTATGCAATTGAAGGTAAGGCCAGCCAGAAAACTCCGGATAGAGCCTTTTAGAGAAAATTGAATGCTCGGGATATGCGACATTTGAAGGTTTCTATCGCTAGCAAACAACTTTCTACAAGTAAGGCGATATTTGAAGACGCTGGAGCCCCAATACTAAGCAGAAAGACAAGATGTGAGGTTCTGCAGAAGCTAGGGAAAGTTAAAAAGGCAATAAAACGACCACTTGTAACAAAAACTCATAAAGAAAATAGGGTCAAATGGGCTGAGGAGAACATGAAAACTGATTTCTCCAATATCATATTTACTGACGAATGCAGAGCTACTCTTCATGGTCCAGCTGGATGGGCGTCTGGATGGGTCCTCCATGACCGACCTCAACAGACACGGCTTAAGCGTCAACAAGGTGGTGGAGGTATAATGTTTTGGGCCGGGATAGTATGTGACACCCTTTTTTGTCCATTTGAAGTGGCAAAAGCAGTTAAACTAAATGCAGAAAGGTACTGCCAGTTTCTTGAAGCCAACTTGATTCCATGGCTGGATGAGCAGACTATCGCACGCAGATCCAAATTGGTATTTCAGCACGATAACGCTCTCTCACGCTGAGCACGGTAGAGTGCTAACTGGCTCGCGGCAGGAGGATTCTGACCTGGCAAGCGAATAGTCCCGATTTAAATCCCATTGAGAACCTCTGGGCAATGATCAAAAGGAAGGTCTATGAAGGTGGTCGGTAGTTTTCGAGCAAAGTAAGCCTATGGAATACAGTAAAAACGGCTGCAGATTCTATTCCACCGTCTGAAATATCAAACCCGACAAAGTCTGTTTATAATCGCCTTAAAAAATCATGAAAAATGGAGGTTGCCATGTTCAAAATTAACGTGTTATGTTTACCACTACTGAACCCTTATTTCAGTGTTTATTGAATTGTTTTGGCTATAATTCCTTGGTTTTGGACGTTTAATAACAATATTCCTATTCACTTGTAATTATTTCATCTTTGTGACGTTTTTATTAGCTTGCTGCATAATCTGAGGTAACAGTAAAAAACTCGTAAATAAGCAAATGGTATGATAAACTTAACCAATGGCTAAATATTTATTTTACAAGTGCTGTTCATATTGGCAACATAGCCATACATTTAGTTAATATTGATATTTCAAAATTAGACACTCATCTTGAGAAATTAAGTAAAAAAAAAATCTATTTGCGTAATCAAAAGGCTAAGGCTAAGGTTTGGATTTTGTTGCCGGCATCGGTTTTTCGTCGTATAGGCCTGCAGGCGTTTAAGTCAGCTGTTAATAATTTTTTTTTGCTGGATTTCCTTTAGCAGCGTTTAGGGCTTCCCGGTGGCGCTATCGTCTCTCACGACGATTTGTGTGCGTGTTTGTGTACGCAGATCGTGTGCGCGAGAGCGGCGTTCAAGTTGGTGCACCGCGCTGCTCGCTGTATCGCTGATTATGTTGGGTTATGTTGGGTTAGGTTAGGTAATGTTGGGTAACGTTAGGTAACGTTAGGTAACATTAGGTAACGTTAGATAACGTTAGGTAACGTTAGATAATGTTAGGTAACGTTAGGTTAGGTTAGAAGGTTAGGTAAGAAGGTTACGTTAGGTAGGGCTAAGGTAGGTTAGGCTAGGTTAGGTTTGCCTAGGTAGTGTTGATTTTAGTGGTGACGCGCGCAGGAAAGCTTACGTTAACGCAAAATCGTCGTGAGAGACGATAGTGCTTCCCGGTGCTGTAAGATGGTTCATTTGGGTTGTGTTACCTGTCGGCGGGAGCTCTAGCGTGAAGTTTTAACAATAATAACCAAAGGAAACGTACTGTATTACAAACAAATAACAGCACAGTCAGCAAGTTGATAAGAGCATGAAAATGGCAAGCAGAGTACTGGGATTTATCATCAGAAATGTCGGATACAAATCTAAAGACATCATTATTCCCTTGTACAAGGCGCTAGTGCGCCCACACTTAGAATTTACTGTTTAACTGTGGTGGCGACATCAGTGCATATATATCGATAACATGGAAAGAGTCCAACGCAGAGCAACGAAATTGATACCTCAGCTGAGAAACAAGCCATACGAATGTCGCCCACAAGAACTGGGCCTGATCTCTCTCGAGCAAAGACGTCTCAGGGGAAACTAATAGAAACATTCAAGTATTTGAATGGCTTCAACGACGTACCTACAGCGGGACTTTTTGAAAGAGACGTTAGTGATCGCCTGCAAAACAACGGCCAAAAATTCAAGCATTAAGCCCGAAGAACAACCTTAAGCCAGCAGTTCTTTCCGTATTTCATAGTGAACATTCGAAATAGACTCCCCCCCCCGACGTTTTCGGTACGAAGATAGTCAACGCGTTTAAAAATTGCTTGACAAACATTGGGAGAGACATTCTCCACAGCTAAGAACGCGTCCTCCAGGAGTCACAAACTCGTAAACTCCGCAGATCAGCGGCTATAAATTGCACGTTCGTACATGCATGATCGATTCCTGGCTGAGTCAGATCTTCCTTTTTTCTTCCTCATTTTCATCAGTCATCTATATCATATTAATATTAAGGCAATAGCTCATAGAGGGCCGAGGTGTAAGTCAGGGTGTCTCTCTTGGCACGGGCCTGTTGGTCTGTCTACTGCTGCCTATCTAATTTAATCTACTAATTCCTCTCCAGGTCGTGTCCTGGATCCCACAAGGAGGCACTAATTTTCCCCCTAGCTAAAACTGCTGAAAGCGTCACGGCCGTACTAAGCAGCTAATTAACTAACTAACTAACCAACTAACCAAGTAACCAACTAACCAACTAACCAACTAACTAAATAACGGAGGGACAAGCAGAATTATGACATAGATTTAGAGTACCCGCACTGTCAAAAATGACAGCTAACTAACCAACTAACCAAGTAACCAACTAACCAACTAACTAACTAACTAACTAACTAACGGAGGGACAAGCAGAATTATGATATAGATTTAGAGTACCCGCACTATCAAAAATGACAGCTAGGGAGGACTTTTGAAGACCGGTCTTTATTTAACATACTTACGTTACTAATATACTTCTGGGGAATACGCTGCAAAGCCCAACTAAAATTATCATAAGAGATGAGTCCTCTCTCTGCCAAGTCCTCTATAGCAGCACAATCGTCCCCACCTTAGAAGAGGTGCACAAAACCTTTAACATTATCAAGCAGCAGAGCATTGCTGGATTAAATTAATCCCCCCCCCCCCCGAGTATCATAGCCACCGAAGGATATGGCTTCAGTACATCTAAGTTCCTTCTTCTCTTGAAGCGAAAACACTCCGTCAAAAGAAGACAGTAAGCTGAAAGAACTATTTGTGTATACCGCCCTGTGAAAAATCATCGCTTCGTCTGTACTTTGTGGATCAGCTACTCAATTTACAAGTCATGAACTAAGAGCAAACTCTTGTTTTGATGTATTTAGAAAGTAAAACAAACCAGATTCCATGACCGTGCGACAGAACCTGCAAATATCCTCATTGTTTCCATGTCAAGAACTATTTCAAGCAAGAAATGCATTCAGATAGAGGGAAAAGGATCCGACTTTTGCAATGGTCTGCAACCTGGTCATCGATCTCCTAGAAAAAGCAACCTAATTACAAAATATGTAACCTGGCCTATTATTCGCCTATTTCTTTAAAAGCGTGACCCGAAACAATATATATAAATATTTCCTTGGGATAGTATTACATATGACATTACAGAATTCGATGGGAGGTCAGCGAAACGTACGTCGTGGGTAACCAAATTTCTACTTTGTGCTTCTCTTCACATTCTTTAGTATTTGATATGATGCCATCTGAAGACATAAATTTATTATTCGAAGTCGTGGCAAGTAAACTATACGATGCAGCTGGCGGAGGAACTGCAAATGTTTAATTGGTATGCTGCATATCGGAGAGCTTTTACAACGCAAGAGGCCTACCATCGCTTCTAAACAACTGGATGCTCCCGTCAAAATTTAATGATGCAACATATAACACAAAAGCGGCGGATGTACGTCTACACGGTTGGAAACTTCGGGAACATGTCCTCCAAGGACAGCGGGGCCACGTGGACATAACCTCAACCTCAGTTGCGTCGCCTGTTACAAGGTTTAAAGTTCTAACATTTACTTGTTGGAAAGTTCTATTTAAGCTTTGGAATACGCGGTATCACAGCTACATCTCACTGTGTTAACCTGCCGAAATTTCTACAAAATTTAACGCTTTCAATTTCGACGACCATCTTCGACCCTCGCACCTGATGAGCTGACAACAGCGAAACGTACGTCGTGGGTAACCGAAATTCTACTTAGTGCTTCTCTTCATATTCTTCAGTATTTGATATAATGCCATCTCAAGACATCAAGTATATAAATGTAAATATAGTAATCACATATAAATAACATGTGCAAATATACATAAACCTCTCTAACCTCTCTAAATTTAGCTAGATAACTAACTAAATTTACCAACTTCGATCCTCCCACCTGATGAGCTGGAGAACAGCGAAACGCGCGTCGTGGGTACCAAAATTTTTTCAACTGCTTCTATACCGTAATCGTCATCTACATTTTGCCATCTCAAGAAAACATATAATCTATAAACAAATACATGGTGCTGTTTATTATATTGTGTTGAATACATCAGGTAAGTTTTTCCTTTTCAGTCAATCAAATATTTTAAATCAATTTTTAGCGGGTATAACTCGAAGTTCTCCCGCTCGTTGGTGACGTCATATTTACATCGACGCTTAAAATCAAATGTGAACTAATTCTACTCGCTCGCATCTTTCATAATTTCGTTATCAATAATACAGGTATTCCTCCGCGACAGCGCATTCTACGTTCCAAGGTTAACCGCCGTCGTCAATGCGCGCTTTCTCCAAATCACGAGTAAAATTATAAGTTCTGGTTAGAAGGTGCCTATTTTCTTTGGTGAATTTGTTTAGGGGAAATATTTTTTACATGGGGTAACTAAAATGATGTTAGAAAGGGTGAGTTAAAAGACTGGCAACCCACGTTCATTTTGTTCCACAATCCAAAGGTACATAATTTACAGATAAACATAATAAAACTAGAGTGCCCGTGCTGTCAAATATGACAGCAAAAATTCGTGATGATCCGTCTTCCATGATCATCATTTTCCTATTAATGATAGGGCTAAGCAGCGCCACGCATTCCTTCCGTTATATGCTGAAAAAGCTATGTTTTTTTTTTGGCCCACAGTCGCTATTATCTACTAGTGGCCCGGACCGTCATTATAAATGACGGTAGAAAATTAGCACCTCAGGGAAACCCCCTCTGTCTCCTGTGCTTAGTACTGTTCAGAGGCTTCTTTAATGAAAATTCAGCATTC
>LQNS02276769.1:8396184-8424398 GCA_001587735.2 Parhyale hawaiensis
AAAAATCGTCACTCTTATTATTTACTGTCCCTCTCCCTCCCTATAGCAAAAAACTGAATCTTAAATGGACTAATTTGATCCTTAGTAACTCCTCTACCACTGGACACTTCCAGATTTCCTGTAGGTCAGTTTCATTTGGAGATATAGGCTCTATAATAAAAAAAAAAACACCCCCGGCGAATTCACCCCGCGGCGAAATCACCCTGTCTTACCCTACTTAGTAGCTAACTCTCCAGCACAGCAACATCCCAACACTACAGAACCCTTAAAAACCCCACCACAGTGAGCAAGACCACCCTCACTCATTTAACATGTGACACCAGGTAAGCATCACCACACTGAGAGCCAAGTAGAGAAGCAATGTAAGCATATGAGGGTAAGGGATAGTTACCACAGTACCCAAGTAAGATGGGTAGCTAACTCCTTAAAGCATCATTGAAACTTTTGGCCATTTCAATGGTGACAGAATTGTCTTGGATTTGAGACAAAAGGCAAGCACCTCAGACAATTATTAACGAGTCAGTTGGACGTTGAAGTTGAGTATAGAAAAAACTCTGTTTCAGAAATTTTCAAAAAAGTCTCAGGGGCTTGTTGTTTGTCTCAAATTCAAAACAGTTCTATCACCTTTGAAATTGACCTTGTACCATTTTTCTTCTGTTAGAACTCTTGTCACAATGACTAAAAAATTGAAAACTTTGCCACCTGCCGCAATAACTCCCGGGGTGACGAAATAGCCCAACCTTACAGTACTTTGAAAGTATGATAGGTAGCCTACCTAGCTTTTGTGTGCCAGGAAGATATTCTGTAAATATTTTCTTATTTGCACGCTAGCTTCTCCAAGTAATATCTAGATACTCTATTATTTCTTGTAAATGTCATCCTATGAGCTTTGATCAAGCTGCTGAATGTCAATTGGTACCTAGCTATGTTAAATGTAGCTATACTATGAAACCTTATTGGTGCACAACTACCTAGCTCTTAGTGTGCAAACTTGGGCAGGTGACCCAAGTAAACAATAACCCACCAATGACACCAGTGGTGTTAAAAATTCTTTTTCTAATGTCAAAACTCCTGATTTTCACCAAACCATATCCAGCTTTTATTTCTGGGCTAGCTACCTACTTAAATGACCAAATATTCTGGAGACTTGTCAATCACAACTGGATTGCAGAGACTTGACATACGGTACTGTATTTGATGCTGCCTAGTGGCTGTTAGTTTGAAGCTCTCTCATGCCAAAGATTTTTGTTTGTTCATCATGTCAAAAACAATACTCCCAAATTGCTCCTTGTACTTAGCTAATGTAAATTATATAGTACTTTTGTTATAAACAGCCATTTTACTGTTATGATCTTTGGTACTGGGATCTACCTATACCTATTACTGTAGCCTAAATCTCTTACATAGGTAGCTATTAGCAGTGGTTCTTTACAGCTTATCATACCATACCTACCTCTAGACAATGAAAAGGTGCTTGTTGTTCTGTGAATTGGAATTATTTCTGATTTGCTTAGTAGAACTCTCAGTAGAATAGGGTAGTAGGGTATATACAAGACTAGGTCTATTTAGAAGGTTAATATACAGTAGATAGACTACCTACTCCGAATAAAGAACTGAATCTCAATTGTCCACTAGTTACGTATCCTTAACTGAGTAGGCTACCTACCGCAGTCTTCTGTCCAGAGTAATTTCCTCTGAAAACCAAAGTGTAGGTAGGTATGCTACTCCAGGCAGAGACTGCAGGTCTTCTGTCCAGGCATTTTTTTTTTCCTTGTGTTAGTAGTAGCTTGCAACGTTTTTGCTCTTGAGAGAAAACTATCCGGAACAAAGGACCGTAGTCCTTTGTTAGGGATAACAAAAATTATCCCCAACAGAAGACAGTAGTCCTCTGTTGGGGATAAATTCATTTTATGCCTAACAAAGGAAAATTCTGGACAAGGGACTGCTCTTCCCCTCCCCCCAGTTAGTATTTTATTCAGAATATCGACTGTATATCAAGAGGCATGCTCAAATATAGCAAAGAATAAGCCATTAACAATGAGATTTATCTTGCTGTAATCTCACTCAACTTGGTTGACATGTTCAGTGTTCCTGATTTTACAAAAAATCTTAGTAGGTAGCTACCTACTGAAATTTTTTGTTCATTATTCATTCAATTTGTTGATGACAAAAAATTGAATTTTGGCCAATCCAGCATCTACATTGCCTACATCATCTATCCGCTATGAGAGCTTATTACTGTAGCAAGGCCTATTTTTATAGCTACCGTAAACAGTCATTTAATATGTTGGCATCATGAGCAGGACTGTGGAATCTTCAATAGATTGAGAGTTGGAGAGTTTTGAGTGCAGGAAATCAGAATTGCAATGGAAGTCGCACCCTCACTTGCCGCAGGAGTGGGAGTTGCAAAATACATTAAAAATTGCATAGTACTATGAATGAGTTGGAATTGAATACATGTTTCTTCAAGGAATTTGCATTTGAACACCTACAGGTTCAGGAGTTGGATTTGGATATCTGTTGCCAAAGGAGTTGGGTTTGGACATCTACTGGTCTAAGGAGTTGGAGTGGGACATTTGCTGGTCCAAGGAGTTGGGTTTGTAGCTACATCTACTGGTCTAAGGAGTTGGAGTGGGACATTGCTGGGCCAAGGAACTGAGTATGGATATCTGGAGGCCCAAAGAGTTGAGTTTGGAGATCTGTTGATACAGAGAGTTGGGGTCAAACGCCTGCTGTTCTAGGGTTGGGCATTCAACACATAGGCATACCTAGCCTAGCTATAATATCAGTGGTTAGGCTCAATGCTTTTAACTCTGTAGCACCTTGATTTCTGCTGGTTTGAAGTGTGTACCATATCTTCAGTTCTAGATGCATGTTGTTGGGAAATGACCACGTGACCTACAGTACAGTATTTGCTTACGAGAAAGGGGGGCATGGAGTCATGACTCTCAAAAGCTCTAGAAAAACAGTTTGCACCCATCATTCAAAAAGTAGAATAAAAACCAATAATAATAAAGAAAACAAACTATCTAGAGCTCTATTTTGCTTCAAGGGGAGTTGATATTGTTTAAAATTTTTGGTATTATCTATTTAAAATTGTTTGGCCTATGCATGGGAAATATGTAGCTATGGGCCTAATTAATTAACTGGGGAGGTTAAGGAATGAAACGATATGGCATTAACAAATTCTTTCCTTGGGTCACTGACTGCCGGTCCATTTGTCTCTCTTTCCTTACCTACCTTGGAAGGTCTTTTGACGAGGTCCAGGTGGCGTTATGTATGCCACCAGGCACCCCATCCGTCTTGTGCAAAGATGGTGCTGCATTCTGTCACTAGCGGGAGGGCTAGTTCCACACTGCAAGTAGCTAACTGCTTACAGCTGGTTTGTCTGCCACTTCTGTTAAGTTTGCATCCAGTGACCGTAGTCAATTTCAATGCTGTAGTGGCGTTTCCGAAATAACGGGGCATTTTCAAACAACCTCGCGACGTTGGAGTAACTAGCCTAATCCAGAGATGGTTCTATACTTTTTTTACTTCCTTGGAGTACGGTAGCTTCCTATTGTTCCCCTGTGTGGGGTTCGGTCCTCGAGTCGTGTTCGTCTGCTTGACCGACTTGTAGGAAGCGCCAGTCGGTTGTGTCAGTGTGCCCAGAATGATTTGGTAGACTTGTCCCATAGACGGAAGGTTGCTTGTCTCTATGTTGTAGACTATAAGGTAGGTAGCTACCTACCTATTCAGCAATGAAGGCCACTGGCTACACCCCCCTGTTTCTGCACTTAACAATCTTTGGATGAAACACGAGCTGCGCGTCGCATGTAGGTAGCTCATCCTTTACAAACATACATTGGGAGAGACATCCTCCACAGCTAAGAACTCCTCCATGAATCGCAAACTCTTAACGGCCAAAGCTTCCGAGACCACCTTAATCCGTCTTCTTCTCTCTCCCGCTCCAACTAGGCTACACAGTTTGACATCTCCAAGCTCCGCATATCAGCGGCTCTTGATCGTGCTTGCATGCATTCATGAGAAAGAAGAGAGACAGGGCGTTTTCTCATTCCTCCAATACTTTTTTTTTTTGCGCTCGGAAGGATCACTTGTGGGAGCTGAAATTTGGAGTTAGGGATTTGTGCTGTTTAAATCGATATTCCCTGTGCACATTTACTGCTATTCCTACTAAAAAATTATGCTTAAGCAGACGCTAAGCACCGAGTATGATCTAACCGTCTGCGCTGAGAAAAGTGTTGCCACAAGACCAGCACGCATGTCCGTGCTCCGATAGGATGCCCCTGCTTTTCCGTGCACGCGCAGCACGCCAAGGCTTATATGCGTACTACCATTTGGTGCACGGGCATGCGTGCTAGTTTAAGGTAACGCTTTTCTCAGTGGTAGGGGCGTACAAGCATCGGAATTTACAGCACGTACTGGCATGCGCCTCTACACGAGTGGCATCAGTAGGAGCGCGACCGGACGCTACAGCCGAGCCGATAATGATAAGCAACTCTGTACGGGGCCGCTGCTGGTGTCGGAGAGATAGCGACACCATGTGCGTGTCAGTCGTATGCGTACTGGCTGCCAGTGCTCATGCCGGCTACCTGTATAGTAAATACCGTAGTTCTTTTCGTGCAGAAGATAGATATGGTCATAGAGGGGCTACGATTATGCACATAACTTGACCGTATCTTCTTGCTAGCATGCACGTAGACTAATGTTGTTAGTTTGTACATTGGGTACCTACGTATGATCGTAGATGGACTTTGCGCTGCATACTGTTGAATCCTTGTGCTTTTTTGCTCGCTAGTACGGGGAGTATTGCGTTAAATTTTTATAGGGCTTATATGCCTCTGCATAGAGAACCGTGGCGATTATGCCTGTAGAATCTTACCATTATGAGGGTAGTATATGCGGTGACTATATTCGTTTTTATGCACCCACCTAGTAATTGCTGCAGCGTAATTTAAGAACTAAGAAAATTTTCCGCGTAAAAAGAGCTGCTTTAAAGTTTTCTTTGATCGAATTGAAAACACGTGCGAGGTTCCTGGGTAGACTATTGCAAAATGGATGTAATACAAACAGCGGTAAATTCTGGACAACTGCTGCTAGTTAGCGATTGGGGTTTCATCTTACCACCAATAAGAGAAAGATTTAGTGAATGATTTTTCTTTTGAACGAAGAATAGATCCGTATGGTGCCGCGGCTGGTTGCCAGAGCTGAATTTTCACACATTTAGCAAGTGCGTGAAGCTGTTTGTCATTTTGCGCCATGGTTTACTGGAACTTCATTATCATTTGCTGTGTAGAAGATCGCGCAACTTTATTGAACTTAATTAAGAAGAGTATAGCTACCGGTACCCACGAGTACCTCCCTATCGCCATAGATTTTCACCTGTTTTTCCGGTAATTATAGCCTATATGCAAATTTATATACATTACCGGTACCGTATGTATGTATACAGTAGGGGGAAAATACGTGTTCGTACACAGTAAAGCAGGAAATATATGTTACCGGTATCTCCATTTACTATTTTGTAGCAAAGCCGTATTATTATAACTCCAAGAGCAACCAATCTCTTCCTGTTGCCTGTAATTAACGATTTGTCTACTTTACTAGGTAGGTATTTTGCTCCGTTCTTCCTGGCAGGCAAATTGTTTTTTCAGTTGTACTGCATGTTGGTCCTCTTTCCCGGATTTTAAGTTTTTAGTGTCGACACAGATTAATTCTCCCGTGGATTCAATTCCGGAGACTGAATCCGCTATTTCAATACCTATGTCGTAGTTGTTTTTAGCGAGCCACTTCTTAATTCGTAGTCCCAGCAGTGTGCTCGGGGTCATTGTCGTGCTGGGAAAACCCATCAGGAGGAAGCCCAAGGCACTCGACAGAAGGCACTAAACTTTTCATCTGGATTTGTTGATATTCTTCTGCATTAAATGTACCTACCTACTGTTTATTACTAGCAGTTTACTAACACCTCTCACAGAAAAGCAACCCCAAACCATGATATTACCACTACTATATTTGATGGTTGGTGTACTCTTTGGTACGTACCTAGGTAGGTACCTACGCTTCACCGTCTTCCATGTATTATTCTGAGAAAAACGACGAAACACCTCAATATAAGTTTCTTCTGCCAATAAAACACTTTTTCAAGAAGGGTTTGGCTGATCTTCATGCTCTTATGTGAATTTTAACCTCGTATTCCTATGCCGTTTCTAAATAACTGGTGTCATCCTTATTCTCTGCGACTTTAGACTGTCTGTGTAGTTCATTACTTATTGTTCATTTAATTACGCGAACTCCTGACAAATGCAAATCGTTCGAACATCTTCTCTGGGGCCATTGGATTTTTTTAAAGCATGTGTCGCAACTTTTAATATCCGTAATCTTGGAGGGATCATCCTAGGAGCGAATCCCTGGTCTGTCGTGATTCTCAACGGCTTGACGTCTTCTAAATATTGTCATGAATGAAGTAATTGTAGTAAGGGAGATGTTCAGGTCGCTGGAGATCTTTCTGTAGCTTTTTCCATTTTCCACTGCTTAATAACCAGTTCTTTTTTGCTTGAGTTTATTCCTTACATCCAGCCATATTGAGAACAGCTGAATTTCTATGAGTCTCTAGCGAAAGAAGAATGTCCCAGTTTTCATGTGAAAGTTGACTAGAGTTACTGAAAACATTCTAGAGCAATCTAGAATATTCTACTCTGAAGCTTGACCAAAATAACTACCGTACACCGCTTCATATATACCTAATGCAAAATTGGTTCTGTACAAACTGTTTTCACCCCAAACCATGAAAATTCATATATTTTGTAGGTATACGGTAGCTATATCAATGAATTTCTTAATTTCATTCGGAGATTCTACTTGTACGCCTCAAGATACAAATATATCATTGTTACTTGTGTTTTTTATTTGCTACATATGTGACGTAGGTACATTTTTCTGGTGCACGAGCGCTTCTTCGACTTATTCCCCCCCTCCACCCTGTGTGTATGAATGCCGTTTATTGACTGAAATAGCCCTAAGTTCTTGTTTCTGATCAGTATGTGCATGGCGTTTTGTTGGTTCATCCGCGATTATTTTCGTAAACGCTTTCTGTCTTTGGTAGCTATGTGCGTAGGTACACGATTCTTTTATTTAGAATGTGCATAGGTTTGTTGCTTGATTGGTCGAAGATATATAGGTACTTCACATGTTTATGGAATGGCGACACCGCAGAGGGCCCTAGTTTGGTTACCTTTAGTTTAGACTTTTGAGATATCTTTTTTCGTGCCCGCTTTACTTCTTTCCATTTTCGTACTCTTACTGATAACACTTTTTGCCGTTCTTTTTTCTTTGCCGAATTGTACTCATGCGATCGTTGCTTTGATTCTGTTTGGAAGCTTCCTTGTACACGAGTTGGATTTCCCTCAGCTTACTCTAAGGGCGAGTTCACACGTCATTCATCTCAACTCATCCGCTCGTCCGAATGTCGTTTTGCAGCGTCGTTGTCAGCAGAACTTTCTGCACGCCACACAAAGTTGTTCAAATAGTAATCGTCGAAATGAGTCTCCTCTGCAAGCGTCACGAAGCGAGCTACGAACGTCTCTTCAAATTCGGTGTGAAATAAAGCTCGGAAAACGGTGCACTTTTCTGTTATTTATTGGGACAAGTGGATGAGTGAACGCGTTGATATGAATGTCGTGTGAACTCGACCTAAGTCTCTTCTCTTGGAGACTTGGAACATCTTTCCGTGGTTGTATTGGCTTCTAGCTTACTGTGCGTATGTGATATAACTAGTAGGTATCCCATGTACTTTTGACCGCTTTCCCTTCACTGGCGACAGCCTATATACCCTACACCCCCCCCCCCGTCCCTCCAACTCTCCGCGCCTCTAATTGGCGTTCAATTGAGTGTTACCATCGTGCGGTCCGTGTCACTGCAATGCGTGGGCAACTTCCGGTGAGCTACACAGCTGAGTACATTCAGGCCTTGTTTGTTTGCTTGTTTGTGTATCTGTGTAAATGTTCTGCATAGGTGTATGGTGGGACATGTGTAGGCTGCTGGTGTATGCGTGCGTGAGTTTGTAGCGTACAGTCTTCTCTGTTGTGCAGATTAGATAGATGCAAGCGGCGGTATTGGGTTGTTCAGGAGCTACTGGCTAACAAAATCCATCTGCTATTGCTGTTGCACGAGAGTTCTGGGCTGCCTCCTAACTTTATTAAGGATGTGTCCAGGAGTGCATTGATGAATCCCACAGCCTCTATACGCAACCGTTGCCATGTGGTCCTACTGTGGCTCCATTGCCTGCATCATTTGGAGCAGCAATAATGGGAATGACATCTTTAGCAGAGTGGTGAAATGTTACGAAAACATGGATTCACAAAAAAAGAAAATATGTACATACATAAATATAGATTTGTACGACTACATATAGCTAGCTACACATAGGAAAGTAATTAATGTCTCTAGAAAATAGGTTTATCAAGTAAGAATGTAGTGTTCAACATTCAATGTTCGACGCGAAAAGCCGTTAAAGGCAGTAGAGGCATCTGCTCAGTGTCACGAGGTTGAGTACTTTAGAAAGAAGCGAGCCTGTTCATTTGGGCTCGGCGGCTGGTGTCGCGTTAACAAACATTATATCCGAACGAGCGAAGTCTGGGAATGGTGCTGGGTAGTCCTTAGAATGTAGAGGGTAGATTGTAAGACATAGTCAGTTAGAGCAGTGAGGTTGTAGGGCGAGCACGCATTTCGTGTTCTCTCGTTCCCCGCTGGGGGGCGAGGCGCCTCTTGCCTCTGCTATTTGGGGAAATTCGCCTATTCTTTTCCCCTCCAGCTCAAAGTCCCAGTGAGCTAGAGGCACGGCACTAAGAATTTACTCAGTGTCGTGCACGATCTAACAGTAAATGTGTACAATACTAGAACTTATCTCCTTTTGCTCGCGGAGTGAATTAATCTAAAGTGCCGCTATATTGCACGGACCTTCATCTGTTGTGTGTATGTGTTGAGCATTGCCGTCATGATTTTGGGTTCAGTGATAGAATTAACAGCCCGGCGAACATTGTGTTAGACAGCACCTTCAGATTGTGCATCTTCTCCCAAGAATTGACAAGTTCCCTTAGTTGACAAGTTGAAGCCTCATGCCATCGTATTGTGATTGCTAGTTATGCCCGTAGAGAGGAATAATTCTAAAGTGATTCCATGTAGTTATACGAACCTAAACCTGTTCATGTGTGAATGTCGAGCATTGCCGCCCTGAGTTTTCCAGTGCAACAATTGATGCAATTCAGCCCGGCGAAAATTGTGTTAGACCACACTTACAGATTGTGTAGCTTTCTTCCATTTTGGAAAACTGAGTGCCCCCAAAATATTTAAGTAAAACTAAATGCATTTTGGAGTGCATGATGTTTCAACACTGCCTCGGTGCTATGGCAACTGTATATTAACATCAAATGCCCCAGCTACGATGCACTGCTGTGAGCAGAGATTGCCGCGCGTGACCAATGAAGTTTCGAAGATGAGCAAAGTCTTTCTCCAGTAGGCAGCGAATATTCGAGCGCAAGATTGTTATTGGAAGAGATCAAGCTAGAGGAGTCCGCCAGAAGGCTACGGTTCTGCACTTTGGTGTGTATTTTGCAGCGGATAGGTAGATGGAACACTATTTGTGTCCGGAGATTGTGTCTCACGATTACACGTGAGAGTGTAATCGGTGATATTAGCCAACCATTATTGGAGCATTATTGCATTGATAGAAGAGGAGTTATTGCAGAAAAACCGACAAAGTGTTTATTCTGCGATGTCTTAAGGTTATTGATATGTAAATGTATGTACATAATTGAAGCTTCATTACGCTTTAAGAAAAAAAAAGCAACATCCGATAATGCCCTTAGTGTAAAATTTAGATAATAATGATTAAGATAAATTAACATTACAATGCATTCATAACTTCAATATGTGATACGTGCTACTTTATTTCTGCGAGAGTGAAACATAATTTTGAGCGTCTGGAGTTGAAGACGGTGGTCATATTGGAATGTCTTAAGAAGTGAATGGTTATAACTTGCTTAGCTAGTGTGGTCTTTTTCCCGGAGTTCTCGTAAACACAGCATCGATATGATGGAATGTTTGTTTACATGCATTGTATTATATCTTCGCCGTCTGAGAGAACCGTTTTTGCCACCTAGCACGATTTCGACTGATTAATTTGTGTTTCCGTTGGTATCCAAACTTTCAAATATTTGCGGTCGAAGAGACACATAGAGATATCTCCGCAGTACTTGCGAAGTGTTCAATTATAACTGGTTTCAGTGGTGATTCAAAATTTGCATCTAGGAGTGTCAAAACAGCTTATTAATTCTTGCTTTCATGTGGTTCCCCTTTTTATTAAATTTCCATGCTCTTTTTCCAGTATATTGTGAGATTCTTACATGTGTTTTACTGATCCAGCTGCCGTATGAGTCCCAATCGCAAGTCTTTTAGTTATGTAGGTTGGGGAATAGCTCGCCCCTTGGGGACATGTCTAACTTATTATGTTTTTCTTTTTCTATATTATTTCCATAGGCACAATCCTGTCGTGTGCTACTTTCCGAGAATGATCAACTGATCGTTCGCAATTAATCATTCATTTACAATTAGGGAAAACGACAGCATTTATTCATTCTATTATTATTCACATAACTAATTATATACATATATAGACCCTATGCCCATCACTATTTATTCACATACACCCCGTAACAGAAGTCCATCGCTACAGAGAGTTTCCAAGCACTCATGAAGCTTCCCCCCCCCCCTCCCCAAAAAAGTACAATATTAGACTAAAAAAAAAATGTAGTTACCTCCAAAAACAGCTTCATAGACATCTACAGAGCAGTTATACGTGACAAAGTGAGTAGTCCACATTGTACCACAATCAGGTCCACATTGTAGGTACCACGATCTGGTCCACATTGTACCACGGTAATAAAAAATCCATAGCTCCCTATAATCTTTACTTACCATCATAGAAAGCTGGGAAAATCGTTATTGAACACACCTTTATTTGTGGTACCTATCTTCATTTTTGTAGGTACATCAGAAATCCTATACCTACCCGTACCAGACCTAAGCAGGGAGTGTAGATTTATGCGCTATATTCCTACATGGGAAAAAGTAAAAAAAATTTCTGTTCCTCCCGTTTTACTGCTTCATGGGATTGAAAATAGACATTACACACAATAGGCTGTATTACCTTCAACTTTTTTTGGTTAAAATCATGGAAAATAGCGTATGGAAAGATTTGGACCGCATTGTACCACAAAGGTCCACATTGTACCGCATGGTCCACATTTTACCATTTCACGGTACGGGTTAATAATTTGAAACAGTGATTTTTCTGTGATCTTTAGTTGTCTTTTTTTCTTTTTCTTGCTGGCTTGTTGCTTGGGAGTTGATAATTTTATGGAGTTTCCTCCGTTCTCACGTCGCCAGTCTGGTGTATTTTTTAATAATAATACCAATGATAGGGAAAGGACCCACCAGAATTTACCACGGAGGTCCTGCGTATGCAACCTGCAAGTACATGAACAGCGAGCAGCTGTCGCGACTGTCCATACATACATCACATGGCATACATAGTTAGTTTTCCCAAACTATATACCAACCTATAGACTTCCTGTGAAGAGTTCATCCATATATCTACAGTCCACTGCCACACGTACAGCAATCAATCAAAGGCTAAACCTGAGCCAGCAGCAACAAGATATTACCTCCATTATTACGAGCAGAGTATACCATACGCACTTGCAATACCGCCGGCATTCTAGGAACGCCATGAAAAAGATGCGAGGGAAAAAAGCCGATGCAATTTTGCGCAGCTTTGTCGCCGTCGGGAAGGAGGAGAGGGAAGCACAGCTCAGGGGAGCGACTATATGAAGATAAGTGACGGGAGCCGGTGGAGAAAAGTACGTACCTACCGTATATGATCAACTGTGCGTGAGACGAGCTAACCACAGTTGAGGTATACCTACGCTGCTTGTATTATTCGCCTGTGTCTCCTGAGCTTTTCCAGTAGATACCGACTGGCAAGGACACTAATATATTGTAGTGTGGCCAAAGAATTAACTAAACAGAGGCATGCCATGGAAACATTTTGTGCCCTAATTATGTATATCCAGTTTTGGCTAACTCGACAACCCATCGTAGTTCTTCTGTGGTGCTAGCAACACAGTAGCTTCCCCGCATCTGATAACAAATGTGGGACTTACGCCAATATATATCGGTAACAGTAATAATTATTTATTATCTTCCATACAGTAGATCTACCTTTTTTGCCCAATTTTAACATTTCGAAGACTTTGTGGTGTGAAGAACGGAAGAGTTAGCGCCGAAAGTCAATTTGTGAATCCATCCACGTGCTTTCCGTGACACTTCAATGTCGGGATGCTCCATACTGCGAAAATTTGTTGTCAGTACTGGGACTGGAGTGTACGTCGCACTTGGTGCGGGCATTCTGACCCCTCTGCCATGGGGTGCGAGGGGTGGAGGTGATGCGAATGAGAAGCAAAGAGATAGAGAGGTGGAATGAGCATACAAGAAGCGTCGAATAGAAGAAGCTACACACACGAGCAGATAAGAAACACACGCACATACCTACACGTTACCACACACACGCATAGGCACAGGATGCGGGCAGATGCCGACAGGAACAGCGTAATCAGACCGCGACCTACAGGCCTGGCGGCATGTAGTCAGTGACATCGACGATGGTAACTACAGAAATATTTGAACTTGCGAGTGCCGCTGAAAATGACGGTAACTTACGTGATAGAGCTAATCAATGGTATAGGTGTCATGATACATATATCTTTTCCTTGAAGATATATATATATATATGTGGCGTAAAATTTCGACTAAATTAAGTTTGAAGTCAATCCATGTCGTATTTTTACTGTTACTTGGCCACCAGCAACCCTTTTGCCGAATTAGTCATGAAAATATATATTACTACTTCTTACCATCCCATCGAAAAATTTTGCAACTTCACAAAATCCACCAATTGCGCCAAGTTCACAAAGGCCACCATGTAGGAACACAAAATGCCGAGCGCAAGTCAGTAACAACTAGAGCACTCGGAGAGCGCATACTTCTGCCAAGCGAGGCATCGGTAACGAAAAAATCAATTTGGCTCTCAAACCATGATTTTCTTTGTATCCACACCAAGATCTAATTTGTGTCTTTTGATAGTATGAACAGTTTTTGCAATTTTCTTGAAGATCCATTCATAACTTTTCCAGTTAGGCTGCTGACAGGCATAAGTCAAACATACAAACGGACCAACCAATCAGGACCAAAATGTAATCATCTATATCGTTTAACATTAGTAACAATTTATGTAAATTTCCCAAAGGTCCATTCAGAACTTTTTTTAGTTATTGTGCTAAGAAGAACAAAATTAAACAGTGCAGCAAACAGATCATAATATAAATTTGGCCATTTACTCTTCGTAACAAGCCCAACAACTGATGTAAATATCATAGAAATCTGGCCATACTTTTTGGAGTTATGGTACTGAGAAAAAATAGGCAGACAAACTGATGGATGGATTTCCACCAAAAGTTGATTACTTGTTACTGTTAACATACTTAAAAATCCCTGAAAATTTCGTTAAGATCCGTTCGTAACTTTTTGAGTTATCTTGGTAACAGGCAGACAAACACGACAAAAACATTACCTTCTTGGCGGAGGTAATTAATAAGCTGTTCCCAGGTTCGCATCCTCAATTAATACAGCTTTTGGAAGGCTTCGGACAGACGGATTTACGAACGGATAGCTCCCGTATCCTAATATAATGAAACGCTTGATGATTTTATCTATTTATTTCGTATCCATTTGAAGGAAATAGGCGAAAAATAAGCCAGGTTGCAGATTTTGTAATTCAGTTACGTGTTCTTAGAGATCGATGACCAGGTTGCAGAAGATGGTGAAACTTGGATCCTTATCTCTTCATCGCGATGCACTTCTTGAAATCGGGACGATGGGTATTCAGCTTCTGGAGTCCGATTTTATACCTTTTTTCTCTCAGGTCACGACTTATAAATTCGGCAGATAATCTAGCTTACCGTCTTTCTTATTGAATTTGACGACTTAGCTTTCTATTCAAGTATTTCACGAACAGTAGACAACTATTTATATTCTAGCTCATTGTCTTTCTTTGAGAGTGCATATTTTGCTTTATAGGCCGAAATTTCAGCACTTCAGTGAAGCAGATAGTTCAGTATGGAAGCTGACTGCTGGTGCTGACTGGAGGAACATTCAAGTTTATTGCAGTGTTTTACTTCAGATCCTTGGAAGACACACGTGTAATTAAGAAAGATGATAGGGAACGTAAAAGAAGAACGAGACTACTACAGTCTCAAGAACGAAAACGTGCTATCAATGGAGAGATGAAGCGCTTATGCGGCACAGTGACAAGAAGACTTGAAGCAAAAGGGTTACAGAAGGAAATATGATTTGCTAATATGCGTGAGCGGGAAAATGTGGAAAGGGCAAGTCAAAGAAGAGAGCAAACATATCGATTATTGCGTGAATTTTTTCACGCACGGGTCCACTAGCCTAGTTATAGTATAAACTAGCTGGAACCAGTGGAAATTCCACAGAACCAAAACTACCTACATTGTTTTGAGTGATGTCTCAAACCCGTATCATGCTAATTTTCCCCCATCAAATACTGAAGGAACTTGTGGTAGGTACATAATTCTACAGAACAAAAGCATTGTTCCTCAATTATGATGCTCTCGGATACGTGAAGGAAACCCTAATATTCTCCTATCTAACACTGATGGAAGCGTCACGGTCGTACTAACTAACTAGCCAAACAGAATTATAATATAGCTAGATTATGACGTTTACAGATCTCCCTTTCCCCTGTATGCTGGATATATACGTACAGGTGCTTGTCCTAATTGGTATTGCTCAGCGTAACGAAACCCTTAAATTACCAACAAAGCAGAAACTCACTTCTCCTAATAAAAGGTGTTTTCGGATGTTCCAGGCTCAATCGGCTTGCGATTGACGCCCGAATCTAGGCTCACTGTGGCTAAAGCTAATCGGATTAGATTGTCGCAATGAAACTGAGCGGCTGGAAGAGGCCTGGACCTGAGGACGCGAACAACATAGGCCTATATGATTTGCGTTGCTTGATTTTATTTTCTGAAGTACCCTGGGTTTTATAAGGCTGATTAACCAGCCTATTTTCTGCTGTTGCTTCCATTTTGTCTTAGGTTTAACCAGGGTTTCAAGGTCGGAGTCTGTGAGAGACCGACTTTCTTGGAGGACAGGAGTCGGAGTCAGAAAATGGCTGGATCCAGTAGTCGGTGCTGTTAAGAGAAAAAGTCGGAATCAGGAGGAGTCTGACATAGTTGGAATGTATGGAGTCGGAGTCGTGAATTGGCAGGACTCAAGAGTCTGAGTCGGACTGAGTCCATCAGAATCCACAACCGTGGCTTTTACATTGCGAGTGATGCCCATGTAGGTCATTTTGCTTGTAGTAATTCCCTTTCTCTTATAGCGCGGTGTCCGTAAACATTGCAGATAGGTAGCGCCATTCAGGTTACTTCAAATAGGAAAAGCTTAAATTAATGTCTCCTGGAATTTCCCGTTGGAATAACACTATCAGGCACGCGCGAGACAGGATAAACCGGGAAGTGAAGGGTAAACGCTTAAGCTTAACTTTCATTTCTCGTTGGAATACTATTAACACTGCCAAAAAAAAAAAATTATGGACTGTATGCTTTCATGAGGCAAGTGACCACATGTGGTTGCTGCCGTAATTGTGTTTCTGCGAAGGTTTCTAAATGGTTAACCATTTACCAATTAACCTTTTATTTTCGTAGGTGTAGCATAAATGTTCAACCATTTATTTTCGTAGGAGAAGCATTGTTTGAAGTGTTGCACTTGAGAACACGGGACGGTAAAAGGTTAAGGCTGTTACGGGGCACCTCCGCTGCCCATGCCACGTTCACTATCTATGTACCCCGCACACACACACACACACACACACCCATGCTTGTCAGGCTGTCGTCTATCGATCGTCCTCGATCATATGCCGTAATTGGGCGCCCTAGGCAGCCCCCGCTTGGGTGTTTGGGCCCACGCCTTTGTGTCCAATTTTTGCGAGGTGCGTGCGTGCGTATCAAGGTCGCATAGTCGGAGTCAGACTTGGTTTATCCGACTCCCCAGTCCTGTTCTGTCCCCCTCTCCCCGGTTGGGACACCGGACCATATGCGGGGGCCACTTCTGGCCTCCCTTGCTGACGTCACCAAGCGATGCCACCATGACATGGCTAACGTAACCTTATTGGCCTAGAGCCGTGCCATGCCCCCCTTGAGGGGAGTCGAGCATCGAGAAAAATTTGTCCCAATACGAGCACGCCTTGCCGTAGCCCGTCAATCAGTGCTATGTATATGTCTCGGTATGTTCAGTCGGACCCTGCACGGGAAGATGACAGTTCAAGATGTGCTGGTTATTGGAGAACACTCTTGGTGATCTTTCATCAAATTTGCATCATCATCTTCTCTAGAGTCTAAATGTTGAACTTAACATTTCCTCGCTCATGTTGGGCTTAACATTTTCTCACTTCTGTTGGTCTCCATGTTTCCCCTCTTATGTTGGCCTCAGCATTCTTCCCTTATGATGGGCTCAACATTTCCTCACTGATGTAGGGCGTAATATTTCCTCCCTCTTGTTTGGCTTAACATTTCCTCACCCATGTTAGCCTCAACATTTCCTCAATCATGTTAGCCTCAACATTTCCTCACCCATGTTAGCCTCAACATTTCCTCACTCATGTTGGCCTTAACATTTCCTCACCCATGTTAGCCTCAACATTTCCTCACCTATGTTAGCCTCAACATTTCCTCACCCATGTTAGCCTCAACATTTCCTCAATCATTTCCCGTTAATTTTGCATGAATTGATGCTAGCCAATTAATAAATTGCTGCACTCTTGAGCCTCTAATTGAGAGTCTCTGTTATCAGCTGCCCGGCTGATCACGGCCGCGCTAGTTCAGCTTTAATTCATTTCGTTTTACTGTCACGGTACTCGGCTTCTCTTTTGTTTAATTAGGAGCTTCAATTAATTTTCTCTTCTTTGCTGCTAGACTGTGAAGACACATTGGTTCCGTTACGAGTTTCTTTGCACGTACCTATTCACTTTGTGCTTTTGTTACTTACGATACTTTGCAGTCGACTGTGTTCTATTAAGAGTTTCTTCCTGTCAGCTCATAATTTTATTGTATTACGTTGCTTTCTTAACATTACAGCTCCTATAACTCATTGTCCTTACTGGAACTAACTTAACATGGGTTGATATTTGAAAACCTATCTACCCGTAGACTTTTTCTCTCTGATGGTAGCTGTGTGATGAGAATATTTGCTCCAGGAGTTGACGTATAAATGCATATCTCTGAGAAAGAGTATTGTCACGAAACCAGCACGCCTTCCCGTGCCCTGGCGGGCGATACCTGCCTTGGCGTGCTTGTGCAGCACGAAAACCGCATTTATCTGCTGTAGGGGCACACCTAGACACCTACCGGTATTTCCTGCCGTTACACTGCAATACGTGCTGGTTTTGAGACAAGATTTATCTCAGTGAAATGCAGGAAAACTGCAGTTTCCGTGCTGCACCAGCACGCCAACGTAGGTAGGTAGGTACTTTCATCGGTACACGGGAATACGTGCTTTTATTAGGACAACACTTTTCTCACTGTACATACTGTCGTCACGTTACCAAAACAAATTAAGTTCTGACGTCACAGCCTGTCATGGGAGTGGAGTCGACTTTGTGGTGGTGGGGATGATAACGTTGTGATGGTAATTGGTAACCTTGGTAACCTGTCGGTGTGCCATTAGTTGTAACGTCGCATTTCGTATTATTTTGGCCACGTGAGAGCAGACCTGTACTCACGTTGTGTTTGCACATCCTCCCAGGTAGATAGCCAGCGCAGCTCACCTTGGCGAAATCGTTCTTATATATGCGCTCAAAGTGCGTCTTATCTTGCAAACAGTCTTTGTTTTGTTCTTCTGTTTCTTTCCTGGCTTTCTGCTTCAGTGCGCAGTGATAGTAAATTTAGCAGTGCATGAGTTTTCCGATTTTTCTTGACATAGGGAAGTACTACGTGTCCCTCCTCTGCTTTAATGAAGTTCCGCTACAGTGGCAAAGGCGGTCGCCGAATAGCTCATTCAGTTTTTCCCTTACAGCAATAGTTCTGTGGGCTGGAGCGCCGTTGTGCTCTGAAAATTAAAGCGCAATTTTATGTTTTTTTTCTTTGGTTCGAAATTCTATTGGCTTCTCATTACTTATAAACTGTTCAAAGTTATTTAAAATATCTTTTTAGCACTATCAAATTTGTATTTAGACAAGTTTTCGCAAGCATGTTTTCAGTGTCTCTTACTAAAAATAATACCTACTGCAATTATACACTTGCATATTTTTTATGAAATTTTTAACATGGATAAGGAAAGGGTTGATAAACAACATGCAACTTTCCAAATTTTTGTAACTTCAATAGTTTTTGATTTACAATTATTTGAAATTGGGTTAATTTGTTTTGGGATATTCTTTATAGTGATAGGTATTAATTAAAAAAGGTGTTGCTTGTGTCGCCATTGCTTCCCGGGCTCAGGTTGTGGACAACATCTTCAGGAAATTGGTTTCTTATGGAAAGCAAACACACTTCAGTTTACTTGAATCATTTTTTTGTGGCTGTACCGCCGTTAGTCTTGTTAGTCTGGAAGCAATATTTCCATATCCGACATTTACGTTGCTCGAAATTGTTAAACCGATCCCCATGTAATATCAGCGATATCTTTAATTAACAGATATGATCGAACTTCATATCAAAATGCAGTGAGAGAAATATGAAAGTGTGTGTATTTATGATACCTCCGGAAAGTACGGAAGTTGAATGATGTGCGAGCTGAGCGTCCACACATAAGCTGAGCGTGTGAGTGTGTGGACCTGAAATGAGAAGCGCACTTTGCTGGAATCATGTTAGCCGCTTGATAAGGGGGGGGGGGGGGGGGAAAGGCCATTTTAACGCGATATGCACTATGTCCAGAAATTGCAGGGTTGGTGTCGTATGTTTTGGAGGGGCAGGAAAGACCTGGAGTCGGGAGTTGGCAACTGTACCTGGGCTTTGGAGTCGGAATCTGTGCCAATGGGAATGTTTTCTTAAGAATACCTACAGTAGGAGTTGGACGTTATTCAATTGGGGTCTGGTTAGTCGGAACACTTCTGAAGTTTGACTCATCCATCCGACTCTCCGACCACCAGTAATCGCGCTTCTACGCGCGCTGGGACGTTATGGAAACACTGTTGCTGGGCCTGCAGTCGCGCTAGGACGTTATGGAAACACTGTTGCTGGGCCTGCAGTCGCGCTAGGACGTTATGGAAACACTGTTGCTGGGCCTGCAGTCGCGCTAGGACGTTATGGACACACTGTTGCTGGGCCTGCAGTCGCGCTAGGACGTTATGGAAACACTGTTGCTGGGCCTGCAGTCGCGCTAGGACGTTATGGAAACACTGTTGCTGGGCCTGCAGTCGCGCTAGGGAGTGCGCTAGGATAATAAAGCCCTTTAAATCAAGCTTAAGCTCCGGCCGACACCCGGCACCTGTTGATAGACTGCGCCTGGCTTTTAAGTGGGCGAAATTGTTTTCGCGAACGGGCGGCGTAAAATTTCAATTTCCTTAGGCATTGATGAACTCGCGGATATTTTTGTACAGCTGCATCGTCGCAAGGTCAGCTCCTCCCGCCAGGAGGTCCTGCGGGGGTATTGGGTAGGCTATTGGATGCGAGATATTATTATCACTCCTGCTCCAGGCTGCCGAAATGGCTTAATAGAATTCGCGACTGCACGTTTTAGCCCGTACTGTGTTATGACTAGGACGAATTATGGTGAAATGGTGCAGTCTCTGATGAATGACTACCACAGTGTCTCAGGCGTAGTTAAGATGGTGAGATACCTACATTAACAATATGAATCCACCACTGGCACGATTCTTCCTCATTCTGCTTTGAAAGATCAACCCCTGCATTCCAGCTTATGCAACTTGAGTTCAAAGAAAACCTAACCTACATTATATCTTCTACTTCAAAGGGAAGGTGCAAAATGTATATACAAATTAATAGATTTTTTTGCTAGAGAAGCACTACAAAAGCTCAGATCCTCGCCAAACAACGCAATCCTGACAAAAATCCAGAATTTTTTTTCTCCAGATCAACACCAAAATTTAATTATCTATTCCTCTTGACATTCCGAATAGTTCCTGTAAATTTCATGAAGATCCGTCCCTAACTTTTTCAGTTATGTTACTAACAGAGAGACACATAGACCCTGGCAATACATAGCTTCCTTATCGAAGAGGTAAGCGTCACATGTTAAACTCTCGCTGCAGAGGAGCGGGACAGGCTGCAGTACCTACGGTAGGTACCTACTTCGCTTCCTGCATGCATGTTTAGTTCGTTAAGCACCTACTGGCCTTGCGGTCCCGCCTCGCTGTGCATGAGGTCCCGGGTTCGTATCCTGCTGACCACCTGCCGTATTTATCTAACTCGAAAAAATTATAAAACTGTGAGCTGCCTTCCTGGATATTTCCAGGTGCGAGTGGGACTATTAATCCGTGATATATACATATACCTATGTTGATACGCAGAATGTGTAGTTAATTCTCATTCGAGAAGCCCTCTAAAAAGTAGAGAACAGAGACGAAATCTAGGGTCTCCCAGAAGTAAGTAAAGGAAAATCCCTGTTTTTTTCAATAAGTCTTGAAAAAATGAACATATTACGGGCTTTGGACACTTGCGATCAAGTAAGTTTGCCATTAAAAGATATTGAAATTTTTTTCACAAGCACAGGGAAAGAAAACGTAGGTACGTACGCACATGAGAAAAACTTTTGATGGGTAGCCTACTGTAAATTAATACAATATGTAGGTAGTAATTTTACGTCTTAAACTTCGCCTATCTTACACATATTTATCGATTGTTCAAATCAGAGAATGGTGAAACGAAGAATTCGGGTTATTTATGCACAAAAGATCAAATTTTCGATGTAAACTGAGAGACTTGAGTTCAGTTTAATAGCTACGAATTAAAGGTAGCTTCGGTCGCTGTGAATTGGGACAAAAAAAAGTTTGGAAAACATATATAAATAGGAGAGCGCTTATTTTATTGGCACAGGACTTGGCTACATACCCTGCATAAACGTTGACTAATAGAAGACCGGAAGTAGGGAAGAGGAGAAAATTCTGAAGGGTTTAAACATAGTCTCGTCTCACTCCACAACCAAAGGTGTACTTATTTTTTGCCATCATTCAATGACTGCGCCATTACACTGAAACAAACTAAAATGTACTTAGTCGTAAATCCTTATTTACGTCGATCCGTTAGTTTGTTTGTTTGCCTCGTTTTTCTGAAGGCCCTAACTCAAAAAGTTATGGACGGATTTTGGTGAAATTTACATGAGTCGTTAGGTGTATTACAAAGAGTAAATGACCAAATTTTTGGAGTGATCTGTTTGTTCATTTGTCACCGTTTTTAATTTTATGCTTGTTAGCACTATAACTAAATAAATTATGAATGGATCTTTATGAAATTTATAGGAGTTGTTAGTAATGTTGAACGACATAAATTATTAAATTTTGGTGCAGATTGGTTTGTTCGTTTGACTCATGTATAATGTTTGTTAGCAGCAGGAAGCAAAGAGCGTAACGGAAGGACTCACGAGAAAATAGCATAAAAAAGTGACGTCATCATCGACGAATCTATACCTGAGCAGCTTATAATTGTTTTAACTAATTTCGCCAGAAAACTCGTTTTAAATTGAGAATTTCATCTCTTTAGCATATAAATATATTAAGAGAAGGTATTCTCATTTAGCAATAAGCAGTTGTTTGTAGAAAATTGCAGTGCATGCTGGTGGAAACTTCCACAGCACTAGCGCCGAAATTCGGTCCCGTTTGGCAACCTGATTTACCTTCTTTTAATTGAAGCCTTATTTACACTTCACATTTAATGCACAGTGCTCTTCACAGTACATATTTATTCCTTACCAACAAATATAAGCAGCGTTTGAGCCAATTCTGTACGCGAGAGAAACCACAGTAACAGCCAATTGGTCGAACTTCCTGTACCTGACAATATTTTACAGTATTTTGCACCTCAATTAGCTGGCCAGACATGAGAGGTAGATTAAATGAATTAAATCGAAACAATACGGTGATATGTTCAAGAAAACAACATATGAAGGCCTGAGGTCCCACACGCAAATACTTCGACTCGTCGATGTGATGTAAATTTGCTACGTGCGGTCACAGCTAAGTTTTATTTTAGTCCTATTGAGTCCTCCCGTTGCTTCCTGGTTAACAGCTTAATTGAATAAAATTTAAACTATCTTCACGAAAATTGCGTCAACTGTTAATGCCATTAAAGGGCACAAATGATTAGTAGATGTTGGAGTTGATACGAAGAAAAACATGATTTCAAAGCCAAATTGAATTTTTTGTCACTGTTTGCTCGCTTGGCGGAGTTATCCCAGGTAGCAAACTTTGTTATATTAATATTAGAATAATATTATAATAATATCAATAATGTCATTATAACATTATTCTAATATTAATATAACAAAGTTTGCTACCTGGGATGCGCTCTCTGAGTGCTCTAGTTATAATATTGATGATATGGGTGTTGCCATCATATAATTCTACGTGTCACGCTGCTAGCATCTCCAGGGTATAATAACAGTAACGGGTAAGACCGACAACAATTATTTGGAAATATATAAATATATCATACTGTGGGGTAGAGGGAGCGGCGCAGTTAATTTTTGTAGCGGCTGGAGAGAAACAGGTTCAGTTTACATCGCCGTCCATGGTTGTTTTTGGTAACCAGAGTCTAAAAGATAACGACAGACATGCGTTTAGTTTAATTTTCAAGTAGTTCCAGCAGTTATATAAATGGAATACGGTCGATAATTGCATGCAGTTTAATGAATGGCATACCTACCAATGTCTTCCGCTCTCTCAAGTAACGTTGCGTTGCTAATTCAATTCGTATAGCTACCCGATCTAGCATCTGTAATTACCATACCGTAGGGTATATGTGTAGTAATTCAAGGTTTTTTGGTAGCATACGGTACATCTTCGAATGTACCTACGAGAATAGAAGCGGCAAGGGTTGAAGAGACACGGGTATCTACTACACATTCGTATTCTGACTGATTAGCCAGCCTTAAGATAGTGTGACGGGCCGGTTTTTAATAGCGTCATTATAGCTGCTTCTTTGTAATTCTCTGCTCTGCATATACCGTAAGTTATTACCATCAAAATACTTGAAGTTGGCGGCAGAAAAGTTATATCCAACTCCAATTCATAGCTTTACAAGAAAAAAGTTAATTGCTTATTGAGTTTCTGGCGGTGTAGACTGGCTCGACCCCGATGACGTCACAGCGCGCCCATACCAATTGCTATAATCCTGTCTGCCTAACCCGTTGTGTTGCTATACGCTGGGTATCTCCGTGCGTTAACCTTTCCATATTCGAGGGGAGAACTATAACGTTATCAGTGACACGGGCTCAGCAACAATACGGGTCAGTGTGAAGCTGGTGCTCACAAGTAATAGATGGACGGTCAGCCATAGCTCATTTACTACAGATAGTTATGTGAAGCAATAGAGCCTGCAGCGCCTGCAGTTGCAGCATAGTGGCGTCACAAAAATGTATCGGCCAATAGCGTCACTCCTTTTGCAGCGGAGCATCCTGGGTAATGCAAAGACAGAGCCATCTCTGGTAATTTCCAATATGGCGTCGAGTGTGCGAGAGGTTAAGTGTGTGTCCCGATTGTTTATTGCACAAGCGTTG
The DNA here is from genome assembly GCA_001587735.2 of Parhyale hawaiensis. Taxonomy (NCBI): domain Eukaryota; kingdom Metazoa; phylum Arthropoda; class Malacostraca; order Amphipoda; family Hyalidae; genus Parhyale; species Parhyale hawaiensis. The sequence goes on from LQNS02276769.1 coordinate 8,420,053, forward strand.
GTAAAATTGTTCAGTTGCAGTTTATTATGTGTGTTTAACATTCTACTTTATAACTTGCTGCAATGCAAAGTTTTCATGGTGAAAGTGAATCATCTAATTTTGTCTTTTTTAAACTTACGCGAATCATTCTATTCCGCGCAAAGCATTCGCTTCAACTTAGGCAAACATTTTCAGATCATTTTCTCAGTTCTTTTTATATCGCTGAAAATCAAGATGCAATACAATACATCAAATCTGTGGTCTCTTATTTTCCTTTACTTATGTAATTAAGTGCATGGCCAGTATGGGTAGTTCCAATTTAAGGTAATAAATAATAAACAATTGGCGGAAAGTCTTTCTGGTATACTGCAGTACAAGGAGCCGCCGCCACTCGCGGCCTCATTTGTTTATATGAGGATAGTGATGTGGCAGTCACCCATTGGCTGAAATTGACGCCAGTCACGGCGGTCGCTGATTGGCTGTGATGGTGTCACAGCGGTCGCTGATTGGCTAAGATCTAGCAAAAGGGTGTTCCCTTAGAGCTGACATAACTATCTGTAGTAGCTAAATAAACTGTGGTCAGACTTATAACATACTACCGTACATATTGTCACGTCGTATATCTATATGATGAGAGTTCTACCTAAATGAAGCATAATAATTTTGCTATGACGCACTTCCGCAATTTCCAGCGTGTGTGAATAATAATAGTCGTAGCACTAGCACTGACAATTTTAAATGAAAAATTAAATTGACTGCGTCGTGTCTCTAAATAAGTGGTGACGAGGTCAAAGAGAAGCCAGAAAATGCGCTCTTGGTGTGCTTGCTGCGAACGCTTCAAAGGGTACTTGATACTCTTGTGTCTGTGGTGTATTCGGGTGGTGGCCGTGTGACTGACACGGTCAGGTGTTGGCCGTGTGACTGACACGGTCCCGTGTTGGCCGTGTGACTGACACGGTCCCGTGTTGGCCGTGTGACTGACACGGTCCCGTGTTGGCCGTGTGACTGACACGGTCGTGTGTTGGCCGTGTGACTGACACGGTCCCGTGTTGGCCGTGTGACTGACACGGTCGAGTGTTGGCCGTGTGACTGACACGGTCGAGTGTTGGCCGTGTGACTGACACGGTCAGGTATTGGCCGTGTGACTGACACGGTCCCGTGTTGGCCGTGTGACTGACACGGTCCCGTGTTGGCCGTGTGACTGACACGGTCGAGTGTTGGCCGTGTGACTGACACGGTCAGGTGTTGGCCGTGTGACACTATGGAATCGCACGCTCGACTCATGATGAGCGGACCCTCAGCTCGCAGGTCGTTCCCATGCTTCATGAAAGTCGACGGCGTAGCTGCAGTGAGAGCCGCACGTCCTCTCACGAGTTGAGCGTGCGGCTGTGCAGTGTGGCCCCAGCCTAACTCCTTCATCCCAACTCACGCAGCACAGCACTGGACTCTTCGCTAGTCGACTTTCCCCATTCCACAGCTGCTGCAGCTGCACAGCTGTGCGGCACAGCCGCCACCAGCTGAACTCTGACCTTCGGCAGCTTTAATGCCGCCGTTTTGGACCCTGTATTCTCCGAATTTTTCGGCCCTGCCGCGCCATTTTCCTTTACGTTTCGTCCATGTCCCTTCTCTTATTTAAAATGTAACCTCCCTTTTACCTTACCTGTTTAATGGCCCAATGATCAATAAAATGTCTGTTCCTGTTATGCTGTTTCTCTTTACGTTGCGCTTTTAGCAGTTTAAAATGTAGATGCAGTAAGGTATTTTGCAAAATGACTCTGAAGTTTTTTTTTTTTTATTGATGCCTCAGGTTTTTTCGGCAGTTTATGTATGGATATTATTTTGCAAATGACTTTGAATATTTTTCTTTATTCTTGTATTCATTTAGGTACGTTCTGTTTATATTTTTTGGCGTAAAGGAAATGTAATGACTAAATAACCTTCAAATTCTGAATCTTTATTTCGTGATGCTTCGTAAGTCGATTTCGTCGCTTGTTTTGCAGTACCGTAGCTATTATTATTATTATTCCATCGTTTCAGTGACCGATTTTACCTACACTTTAGAACTTGCTTCAAATTTCCGTCTACCCCCACAGCGTTTTTCTTAAGGTTCTTCTTCGAATATCGGCCCCGCCTATTGTTGTCCCTCAGGGAGCATTGGATTGCCCGTAGGGTTAGGTTAATTATGTCGCCCATCTGATATTATTGGAAGCAGCTATACCAGGAGGACCCTGTAGGTTACACTAGCCTTAGATAGGCCTTCGGAACGCTTTTTGTTTGCCAAGTTTGCCTCCTTCTATTTTCATATTGATACTGATGATGCTTTAATCCGTTCTTAATCTTCTTTCCTGATTTGCTGTTTCCATGCCCGTCGATTATGTGCGGGAACACCCTCGTGCAAAGGTTTCATGTTTCTATCGACATACTTTATGTTTCTTCGTTTTTCCTCAGTTAGATGGCCTTTCTAGCGAAATCGGAGGCTTAAACTGCCTAATATAACTAACTATAACTTAATATAGGTAACTAAGCTCGAGAATGGCCTTCCGTTCGGCCATCCGCTTCTCGATCCAAGCATAGGCTAGTAGATGCAGGGCCCAGTAAAGAGCTAAAAATTTAAAAATTTGAACTTCAATTCTGAAGTACGGTATGGTCTGCTGTACTGGTCAAATTGATGAAGAAAGCCACCGCAAATTAAAGCAAGTCAATGATTAAACTGAGAAAAAGATGATTCCCAGCGTAGCATGTGTGAGCAGCATCAGAGAAAATAAGTGACGGAAAGAAATACTGAGCAGGAAGTACCGCCGTGCCTTAGGCGTAGCAAAAATGCTGTGTACCAAGTAAGTTCTGTCCGGAAAAATATTTTTATCCTCGTTGAGTAGGTAGGTGCATTGTTAAACCGATGTGCGTCTGGACCTCGCAGCCCGCGACCCGCCTCTGTGGACTGGCTGCGACGTACACAATAATTCATTTAGCCCATTAGAACCAGCGGGCTTTTTTTTGGATGCATCAAATAATGCTGTTCTTACAAAAAGAACAGTTTCCTTGATACTTATTGGGTTAATTTCCAGTGCTATTCCCACCATTTTGCCGCTACCAGTGCTGCCAAGTTGATTAAAAAAAAAATTACATCTTGGGGAGAATAACAGCTCATAGTTTAGCAGCCCTGTGAACGGAAGGACAGTTACTCACACACACGCTCAAAACTGCATAACGCAGCAGATGTGGTGTTGTGCGGGCTGGAACAATCTCGTTACTGTCAGTTTTGAAATTTCGACGCATGAAATCTAACTCTTGCAAGCTGATTTCGAAGAAAATTTAACTTATATTTAATTCCGTACCTTTTTGCTTAAGGGCGACATGAAGCAAACAGATAAATGAATCAATATATGAATAAATAAAGAAGTTCCTATATGCTTCAATGATTACTCATGGGTTTTAATAATACCGTAGTGCTTTGGTGATTTGCCGAAAATAATCTTTGCTGACCTTCCATAATGGATGTTTTATCAAAGACGAACGTCATTTGTTTTCTGCATGTTCGCCATGTTGATCGGCGGTTTTCTGCGTTTAATACTTTAATGGGAAAACTTTCAAAGAATGAATTTGTAAAGGTGTGAATCTTCAATACCTTTGTCCTGTCACTGGGAGTTTTTTTTTTTTCAACATAACGGGTGTTTATTTCTGTTCTTAGGAAGTTTTTCAAGGACTTGGCTAGCACCCTTTCCTTTGAGATTGAGCTCTGCAGAAACGCGGGTTCCATCACCTTCTGCTCAAAGTGCGAGCTTCCGTAAGACCCAACTTTTTAAAACCTGTTTACATGATACATAGTTTCTAAAATACGGAAGCTGTTTCCGGCTCTTATGGAAATTCAGACTTTTCTTCGCTCCCCCTACGACGCTGTGCGTCCCAGGGCTTTTGGCATGCACTCCGTCTCCATTTTTCTAGCTCCATTTGCCACAGTATTATTTTAAGCATTTTTTTCGGCGGATCGTCTGGAATTTTCGGTTCAACGCGTTTTTTGCGTTCGCTGATGGACGAATATTCTCCGATGAAATTGTCTATTGTGTTTCATTTTCTAATGCGCTTGTTTACTGTATGGGTTTTTTCTACTACTTTTAAATTAGTTGCCACAATTCTATATTTTTAAACCCTTTTTTCTTCAGATTTTCCGACGCTTATGTGGCGTTGCGTGCTGCACATTGTACTGGGTACAATAAAGTCAATAAGGTCAAACTCATCATCTACTATAAGAACCTCAAGCTACGACAACTCCTCATCCGTAACAATATTCACAGCCGGCTTCGTGACTACAACTGTGTGTACCAGTACGCTTGCGCCCTAGGAGAGTGTAACTCTTCCGAAAAGTACAT
>LQNS02276769.1:8427889-8443800 GCA_001587735.2 Parhyale hawaiensis
AAAAAGACCTGGCCTGTGGCCGAGAGATAAGTCATCAGCCGTAGCACAGATACGCCAGCTTCTCGAACTGAATAAAGCTCAAATTTCCTTCTATCTTTTAATGATGAAGAGCGTGACACAAAAGGTAAGTAGGTACGTAGGTAGGTAGGTAGGTAGGTACTAAGGTACTAGCGTATTAATATATAGATAGTGATTTGTGGATAGAACATTGTGTCTTTGAGTTTACAAATTTTCAAAATTATGACATTTCTTTGTAGTACCTACTAAATATATTTATTCGTGTTGTGGTTAAAATACGACTTCAGCCGCAGAATTTGTTTAATACCTAGAGCAACAACTAAAATAATCATGTTATTACTTGCTATGGCGAAGCGCTTGCAAGGATGTAGCTACCGGTATATAGAACAGTACTGTGTGTGTAGCGTTATCCCGCGGGCATTGTACTTGGGTCTCGGTGCGCCTCTCAGGCTGTTGCCTTGGAAAGTTGTACTTTGGTGCGGGCTGTGGGCTTCAGCGAGCGCCCTAATTCAAATACTACTAATGGGTGCATTCAAGTACCGTACTAAGCGCCGTGTGTTAAAAGGTCAATTATCCTGTCACGCTTGAAGCATCTGCAATGACTTTATTTATGACCAGTCTTGCCGTATCTTGGATGCGTCTGAAGTACAGGCTGTTGGTCGATCACAGCCACCGATCAGTTTGAATGTCTGAAATGTATTTTTGTCTTCCGTAAGCTCTAGCTGCACGGGAAAGAGGATAGATACACTTTGCGGGTATCGAATTGACCGTACTCGCCCCTTCTGACTGGTACCTAATTCTCTGTGACAAAATGACTATCTCGTGCTGGAACATCAATGATGTTCCAATACAATACCACTATAGTCATTTATGGTGGTCGTACACTCAGGTAATAACGTTAACACCCAGTGTTTGCAACTTTGCATATGTAACGAAATTGCTTCGGTGTCGGGGTTTGTGTCCTGCTTTGTCGAGATCAGCGTCATATTCTGTCAAGATCAGCTCCATTTCCTGTCAAGATCAGCGTCGTGTTCTGCACTGCGTTTTCTGCCTCTAACCGTCGTCCGTCGTGCAGCGAGATCGCCTTGTAAAGATTTGGATGAGGAAGTGTATTTTGTTTAATATTACCCCCACTAGTATCCAGTATTTTTGTTGGAATATTTGGGTAAAATAAGGCATTCTAAGATTTTTTCAGGAATAACGGTTTCGTTGGAAATGCTGAGTTTTCAAGATATTTGACTTTGAAGTTCCCATTGTTTTTTATGGAGAAAATAAACACAATCTCACAGGGTATTGAAAAACCTCTTTTTATGAGTTTTTTGGGTTAGTTTAGGTAAGGTTAGGTTAGGTAGGGTAGGGTTAGGTAGGGTAGGGTTAGGTAGGGTAGGGTTAGGTAGGGTAGGGTTAGGTAGGGTAGGGTTAGGTAGGGTAGGGTTAGGTAGGGTAGGGTTAGGTAGGGTAGGGTTAGGTTAGGTAGGGTAGGGTTAGGTTAGGTAGGGTTAGGTTAGGCTAGGCTAAGTTAGCTTCGGTTAGGTTCGGTTCGGTTCCTATGGGGTCGCTAGCATGCTTATAATAACGCCGGTAATTTTCTCCCGTAGAAAAACAATGGCAACTTCAAAGTCGAATATCTCGATAACTAAGCATTTCCGGCGAAAACGTCATTCCTGAAAAGCGTCTTAGAATGCTTTATTGTACCTAAATATGTCACCTAAAACACTGGATTTATGTGGGGGTAATAGTAAAAATTTACCTTAGGAAGTGTTCTTGGCACAACGGGGTAATTGGAAGATGGAGTTTGCTAACTTCCTGTCCCTGCCTCTATGTCATTAACAACTGGATAATGTTGCACAATTTATTGCTTGTTTGCGTGGTTAGTTGGTATCTGCTTTCCGGTTTGAAAGATTAGATGGAGAAAATACCGTATATCTACTGAACTCCGAAGGGACTATACCGGTAGTGTCTTGTTGAAATCTAATACCGAAGTACTTTTCGGTGGTGGCATTGTTTCTAGATTGTACTTTTCCATCAAGAATATGTTTTCCTCTAAGCTCTCAATGAGCCCATTGAGTGGAGTATCAACCTTGAAAAAGGGCAAGTCATTCCTGATAACTGACTCGTAAAAAAGACGAAAGTAAATTAGTAGGCATTTTGTAGAAGTAATAATTTTCTGCCTTTGTTCAATGACAGTGTGGGTATGTGCGTAACTATAATTGGTGTCATCAATGACTCATCATTCTATAAATTACGCTGACTTCAAATGAACTTGATTAGTTCAGAACATCGCTTTATGTTTTAAATTTATTTGACAAACGGATATAGAGATAATTTTCTCAAATGTGCGTTCCGTCAGATATGATCTGGTTCTATTCTAACCCAGAGTAGCTAATTAAAATTTCTGGTTGTTTTAAACCCTTACGAGAAGTTGCTTACATTTCCCAAGTCCCCAGTGATGTTGTAACCTGTTTTTCAAGTCTACAGGGAGGTCATAGCCATTTCTTTGGAGCAAGGGAAGTTATTTTCATTTCCTTAAACCACAGCCTCCTGCGCTAGGGAGATTATTTCCATGTATTCCTAGCCATGGAAGTTATTCCCATTCCCTTAATCCACAGTAGGGTTTGCATCCCGGGAACATCCCGGGTGATTTGGGGCTGAAATTTCCTGGTCCGGGAATTTCATTTTCCCGGAATTCTAAATAGTGTATATATTTGAAGATATGAATGAGGAAATAAGTTAAAATCATGCTGTTTAATGTGAATACTGTAATCAATTAAGGAGCTCGAGATATGACTTTAGTGTTCTAATATGATTGCTGCAATTCACATCACTTCACAGTGTACTGCAGTTTACAGTCTCTACACTTAGTTCAGTATCTCATAATATAGTTCAACTATTTCATCAGAATATAAATTTCAGTGTAGCATCACTCAATGACTCAACCACTGCGATTTGCATATGATTTATACTAATGTGCATATTTCAATGCTCTTAACATTTTAATGATTTTATTTATATTGTGATGGTGCCAACTACTATTTAACATTTTGTGATTCGGTACTGCAAGTAATAAAGAATAGACTATAGTAGATACGATGGCAACGGCCGATGTTGTGGACACTAAAGCCTATGTGTGGCGATACTAGGTTAAAGATGCCACTGGAAAAAGTGCGAAGTGTATAAAACGTTACAAAACTTCACTTTGGGTAAGTTGGTTTACCAATTGTTTGTTACGTACCTACCTACGTCACCTAAATGGTAGGTATTCACGACGTAGTGAAGCCTGAAACTGCAGATCCATTTACGTCCAGTTAGTAGTAGCTCAGATGACAGAAATCGTATTGGAATAAAGTGCCCTCATGCAAGGGAGAGCAGTGCCAGTAGTGAAGGTACAAAACCTGAACAAACAAATACCTACTGTATATCAAAGTTTAGTAAAGGTGCATCAAAGTTCTCCGAAAGAAAGAGTGAACAAGTTACAAAGAATTAATTCATTGGTGAAGTCTTGTCAGATAAAGGGTTTTCGCTCTCAAAATCGTGGGCACGGTTTGTAAATAGTATGATATACGGTATCATATCAAGATCGATGGAAGAAATTTCTCTAAAACATGGTAGGAAATTCAGCCTAACTCTCGATGAATACACATCGATCGGGAACAATCGATACTTGAACATCAGTATTCATTTCAACAAAAAATTCGACAATGCGGGCGTAGTGACGGTTACTGGAAATGGTGGAATTTCATTGCCAAGTTTGTTTTATATTTTTATCATTTGACAGGAATATAAACGATAAAAATCTTATGTTTTTTATGGAAGCTGTTAGGCTGTTATATATTGAGCACTTTTAATTTTTGATATAATGTCAATTGTAATTATGCTTTTCACAACGAACTTTATAAAAACAATTACAGTGGCATAAATTTGAATAGATAAAAAATCCCGGGTATGTCTTCCTGAAATCCCGGGATGCCGGGATTGTCATTTTTGTCACGGGATTGTAAACCCTAATCCACAGCCTCCTGCGCTAGGGAGGTTATTTCCACAGCTTCATTCCCCAGCGAAATTTCTTCTATTTGCTCAAGCCCGCAGGAACTTTATTTACGTTTCAAACCTTCAGGGCAATTATCTCTTCATTTCGTTCGTCCAAGCCCCCTCAGAAGTTATTTCGATTTTCTTGAGTCCTCAGGAAAGTTATTTCCATCATTGGCTATGAAGCCTCCTCAGAAATTACCTATTCCTATCTGATCAAGCCTCCAAGGAAGTAATATCCATCTTCTGAAGCCCTACGGAAGTTATGTCCTTCATCCTAAGCCCACAAAGACGTTCTTTCCATATTTTCAAGACCCCAGAGAAGTTTCCTACGTCCGTCTTCTTCAGCCCCAGAGAAGTTACCTACGTCCGTGTTCTTCAGACCCCAGAGAAGTTACCTACATCCGTCTTCTTCAGCCCCAGAAAAGTTACCTACGTCCGTGTTCTTCAGACCCCAGAGAAGTTACCTACGTCCGTCTTCTTCAGCCCCAGAGAAGTTACCTACGTCCGTGTTCTTCAGACCCCAGAGAAGTTACCTACGTCCGTCTTCTTCAGCCCTCAGAGAAATAATTTTCATGTTTTCAGGCTCCTATAGAGATTGCCCCAAATACCACCCCTGTGAGTACCTAATAAAGTTGATTGATTGCTTCTATTTTCTCAAGCCTCAGGCAAGTTATTTCCATCTTTCCAAGCTCTCAGGAAAGTTGTATTTTGTTATACCCCCAGGGAAGTTATATCCATTTTCTCAAGCTCCCAGGGATGTTGTTTCCATTTTCTCAAGCCCCCGGAAAGTTATTTCCATCTTCCCAACGCCCCCAGGGAAGTTATTTCCATATTTTCAACCCCTCCGAGAAGTTATTTCCATCATCCTAAGACCCCAGAGAAGTTATTTCCATCTCTTGAAGCTCCTAAATCCTCTTCTCCGAACGGCCGCTTGCGAAGCTTTCCCCACAACTTGGGATTTCTTTATTTTTTGGGGCATTTCAAAATTGTCGCGGTGGCGTCGTCTTGGTCTTCATATGCCTTTGAAGCTGCGCTGCCGTTTGAGATTGCTATGTCTTTTGGTATGGCAGCGGATTCTCATTTATTCATTTCTATAGGTGTTTCTCCGCCTGGGGGACCCATTGGTTACCTTAGCCTCTGCAAGACTTTACTTCTTTTGTGCCCTGTTGTACTTCCTCCTTTTTCTAATTTTTGATAACGGTGTTGACTCTGTTCTTCCACTTCTTCTCCGACTGCCTGTAACCGTGCGTGGGCCTCACGCTTGTTTCGACATAGGTACGTGTTCCTTCCCATATTTTGAAACGCTGTGTGTCTTAGGAGGCTATAAATGCAAAAATTTGATCTAATCTAACTTCTATATCCGCCCAAATCAATTCATGCTCCCTATCGTTCCATTTCTATTTTTTTTCACATAATCATTACCGTTCAATGTATCTTGCGATGCCGTAGCAAGTGTTACATGGATAGGCTCAACGGTGTCCATGGACGGGTGAGCGCATGCTGCGAGCTGTGGGGCTGGAAGATTGTGCTGTGTTGCATGCTGTGGGTTTCCCCGAACATTCTAGTCCAAATTGCTGTGGCTTGGATAAACTTTACAATTTGGTTAGTGCACTTTATTTATTGGTGTCCGGCCATGCCCGCTAATTGTATCACTATCCATAAAGTCGTTATTGAGTCTGTTTTCGGTTGTTTCTTTCCCGACTTGCTGTTCCCATCCTGTATTGGAATACATTTGTGTATGGATTCCACCCTTTTATCGACACGCTCAGCGTTCTTTCTTCTTTTATTAGATCGCTCTTGTACCGTAGTGGTGACAGTGGCTTTAGATTTCCAAGATGACAGTGATATTAATAATCATTGAATAATAATAAATACAGCCTACCTAGGTACCTACCTACAGCCTCCTTACCCAAAAACAGGTAGAAGGAGTTGAGCTATCTTCATGATTTTTGCTGGGAGTCTGGTGGGCTGTCCTCGATGTGACCCATGCCAGAAAACTAGGATTAGCTGGCCATAAAAAATGACTGCGATGAAATTTGCTCCCGCCGCGGGTGATGGTCTTACGCCATCGAGACGTTCTAGTTATATCATCAGATAACTGAATATTGGCAGTTTACTGTGGATTTTGTCATCCTTAGCTAATGCGATAATGGAAGTCTTTATCCTGGATTTTCATAGGTGGGTCTTTCCATATGGACTTAACTAGAGGGCCCATAGTGATTACTGGCCGACTCGCATTTGGCTAAGAAAAAAATTGTGCTGGAACCTAAACATACAGTAGATATATGATGAACACGTGCAAAATATTTTGCCAAAATTCTGAAGGGTTTTGTGCTGTGGGTCTTCAAAATAGGGTAGTATACCCTATTTTTGACCCTCGCGAATTCCGCTTGTTTTAAGAACAGCCATATTTGGATGCTGATATTTTGGGAACGAAATGAGTTGTGAACTTGAATAGTCGTTTATAGTATGTAATTAGCACCCAGGATTTCAGGATCTGCCGTCAGAAAAGTTCTATCTCCTCTAGTTTTTGAGGTATATGCCTCTAAATCTGTGGTTTTATAATGTGCGGAAATGAAAATTTTAATTTTCAGGCTGCAACTATGATGCTACATTACATTACAACTATTTATTATAACTATTACGTTCCTTCTAGTAAGGCACATGACTATTTATAAAATAAAACGTATTTGGACAGTATTGAAATCATAAATTAAGTGTAAGGGAGCTCCAAGAATGGTTCAGACTGCAAAAATTCACGTTTAGACTAATTTTTAACAGTCAAAATCAAAGAGTAGTCATTAACACAGGGCAACTTTGTTTCCTACATGATTGTACACATATGATTATTATTTGATCACAATATGCTACCCAGTATTTTCTCACCTCTTTCATATGGAAATTATTATATCAAGTATAGACACTTTTCGCCCTCAGACGACTTACCGGCACTTCCTGTTTTTCATTAATGCAATAATACTAGGCTACACAGAAGGTGTGCAAATAATGATGACTGACTGCTTTTGCTTGTATTGCATCAGCTTACCAAGCCATCTTCATCTTTAGTTTTGTCAGTGCCAAACATTGAAAAGAAATGAAGCTTCGTTCCGTTCATTGACATTCAGCATCGCAACTGAGATGTGCAAAACTGGTGTTTCTCTGGGCTAGGAAGGTCACAAGACAACACACTGCAGAAAGATTGGTTTCATTGAAATACGTGAACTTGAACACCGAAATATTCTATCTTAGCGGTGTGGCATGTCCTTTGATGACGCTGACCAGATCTGTCTCCAACATGAAAAGGTTTATATGGCACGGTTTGAAAGTGTTGAGGATGATACCACAACTGTCCATGCATTCACTACCCCTGTTGTGGCATAGGTATATCAAACAGGAATTTTCATTCATCAAAAAACTCTTTTTATTTCAGCGATGGAGAAGCGAGTCAGCATAAAAAACTATGAAATTTTTTCAAATCTCTGCAATCATCACAAAGACTATGGCCTTGATGCAAAATGGATTTTTTTTGTAACGTCGCATGATAAGAGTCTGTGCGATGGCATTGGTGGAACGGTTAAACGCTTAGTTGGACGAGCAAGCCTTCAGGCAACTACAGTCGGGCACATTCTTACTGCTCCTCAAAAGTATGACTGGTGCCGTGAAAATATACCAGGAGTCAAAATTTTCTATATGTCAATGGTGGATGTCAGACAAAATGAGAAAGACTTTGACTTGCCCGCGCGATTCGAAAATGCATACAAGTTGACAGGTACAAGGTCACACCTTTGTTTCATCCCAATTTCAACAGCCTCATTAAAAATGAAAAGGGTCTCTGCTGATGATCATTTTGATGTTGCAGGCAAAGAGCAACATGTTGTGACTGATGCTGAGCTACAGCCTGGAAAGTATGTTGCGTTCATTTATGACAAGATTAGTTTTTTGAGCTACTTTGTTGACTAGTCGAATGAAGACTATGATGTCTTTGTGAACTTCAGGAAACATTGTAAAATTGGACTTCTCTCATGGCCTCCTTCTGTTCATAAGAATGTCTGTTGGGTTGCATTTCAGAGCATCTTAGCTATGCATTGTGTCTGTACTAGGGCTTCAGGAGCATACCACGATGGTACATACGTCACCCTCGCCTAGGAATGACTTTGGGCCAATTTTTGCTCTTTTTAGGCGGGTTTTTAGGAAAACCCGAACTAATTTCGAGTAAGTTGGATTATAATCCTTTATAACTTTAGGTAGGTTAGGGGAGGGCAGGTCTGGTTTTTCTAAAAACTTATTTCAATTTCGGGTACATAATTTTTTGCACTGGGTGAGTAGGGGTAAGGTTTTATGAGCTTGCTGACCATGACACTGAATAAGTTGAAAAGAAATTGTCCTCATTTGGACTATGAATTCAGTTTTATATAAGTTTTTATATTAACTGACGTACTAAATTGTGGATGTCATCAAATCACTTTGTTCAAAGTAGAAACACCTCACATTTTCTGCATTTCTGACAAAAAAAAAAAAAAGAGCAGTTAAAACGCAAGCTGTCGGCAGGATATAAAAAAACTCCTACTTTTCACAAAATTATTTTCTTTTGAAAGAGGTGAGAAAACAATCTGATTTTATAGCCAATGATAATCATATGTAAACAGTCATGTAGGAAAGAAGAGGTTGTCCTGGGTAAATGACTACGCTATGATTTTGACTGTTGAAAATTAGTCTAAAATTGCATTTTTGAATCTAGGCCATTTCTTGGAGCTCCCTTACGCCTAATTTCTGATCTCAACACTGTCCAAAAACTTCTTACGAATATTCATCTGCCTAAATAGAAGGAATTTCGCTCCAATAAATAGTTGTGGTTTATTGTAGCATGGCTGTTGTAATCTGACAATTTAAATTAAGATTTCCACACATCACAAAAACAACTAATTTGTTTGGAGGCATATCCCTCAAGAACTAGAGGTAGAACTTTTCTGATGACAGATACTGAAAGCCTGGGTGCTAATTACATACTACAGTATACCACTTTTCAAGCTCACTACTCATTTCGTTCCCAAGATATTAGCGTCCAAATATGGCTGTTGTTGAGCATGCGTGATTCGCGAGGGTCAAAAATGGGGTATACCACCTTATTTTGAAGACCCACAGCGCAAAAAATCAATTAGAATTTTGACCATATATTGTGCACATGTTCATCATATAATCATATGTTAAAGGTACCAGCATAATTTTTTTTAACCAAATCCGAGTCGGTCACTATAGGAGATTTCCAGCCTTTGGTTGAGTTAATTTCTAGTGACCCGAGTAGTTAAATATTGGTTGTCTTCACCGTGGAGTTTTGTCAATAATTAGGTAGTTAAATATTAGTAGTCTTTACCGTGGATTTTTGCATCAAGGGAATTACACTTTTGGATTGTTCACTTGCATTTTTATATTGTGTCGTAGGTATATTTGTGCTATTTTGATAGGGTTTTCAAGTATATAGTTGTGTGTAATTACTGCAGATCACGAATTACCAGATAATTGCTGAGTTTCTACTCATAATAATTTTTTTACCAAACCTTTTAATTTCGCCCATTCTTTTCCTACACCCAAGTCTCATGTTAAATTGTGTCTGTTAATGCTGCGCTGCACCGCTCGTTATCTTTGTAAAATAAAAGCGCTCGTTTTTTGCCTCAGCGACTTGCGCTTGTGGACCGCATGCCTTGACAGCCGCCGTTGCTCTTTGGCTGCCTTTAGCTGCCTTTAATGCCGGGGACACACCATGCGTCCACACGCACAACTTGACGTGAGGATGTGCAGCTCCCACGTCGTTCATGCTACCGTCTTTAAATATGTGAGCTGCACATCCCTCGCCGCATCTAGTTGTGCTTGCGAATGGGTAGTGTGGTGTCGGCTAATAAAGCTCTTTAATGCGCTCAGCTACAGCCACAGGATAAGGAAGACTCAGATGCACAATTGCTAAGCGCACCTCAGCTTTTCCCCGCGAGTCGAGATTCCTCTGACGTCATCCGTAACTCGTGTCTCAGTGAGTCATCAACTTTGTAACTTTGTGTCATGCAAAACTTGATAATACGAGGTTATTTGGACGGAACAAAACTAGAAAATATGAACTAACAAGTTTTGACTTTAATTGAGGTAGTGTACTGCTCTTTGAACTGTTTTTTTTTTTTTTTTTTTAGCTTCTTTGCCTCCTCAGGGACATAGGCTTGGTCATTAGGGTAAGGTTAGTTAGGTTCACTAATACTAAATATGTCATGGAGAATAGCGCCCACAGAGGCACCCCGTTGGTTACCGTAACCATGTAGGGTTAGTTAGGTTCACTCATACTAGGTATGTCATGGAAAACAGCGCCCACAGAGGCACCCTGTTGGTTACCGTAACCATGTAGGGTTAGTTAGGTTCACTCATACTAGGTATGTCATGGAAAACAGCGCCCACAGAGGCACCCCGTTGGTTATCGTAACCATGTAGGGTTAGTTAGGTTCACTCATACTAGGTATGTCATGGAAAACAGCGCCTACAGAGGCACCCCGTTGGTTACCGTAACCATGTAGGGTTAGTTAGGTTCACCTCTAGGTATGTCATGGAAAACAGCGCCCACAGAGGCACCCCGTTGGCTACCGCAGCCATAGCTAGGCATTTGGGACATGTTTCTTAAGTGGCCACGGTGTTTCCTTCCACTTTCTTACTCCTACTAATGATACTCTTGTCTGTTCTTTCTTGACTTGCTGTTCCCGTGCGGGAACACCCTTGTGCTTGAGTTCCATGTTTCTATCGACATAGCTTTATGTATCCCTCTGTTGAATTGCCGTTATATTTAGTGGAAGCCGAGGCCTAAACTACTCAAAATAATAATAGTTATGATAATCTTCAGAAACGACACAACGGCGAATGTTGATATTTGAGGTCACATATAGGTAAATTAGCACATTCTAAGACTTTTTACATGAATGACATTTTTTGGGCTGACGCTTCATTTTCGAAATATTTGACGTTGAAGTTCCCATTATTTTTCTTTGGAAAAAAATCACTAGCGACCCCAAGAAACCGAACCCAACCTCACCCAACCTCACCCAACCCAAACTAGCCAAAGCTAAAAGTTTAGTTTCTTGGAGTCTTCGGTTATTTTTCCCATGAAAAACAATATGAACTATCTCAAAAACGAAGCCTCAGCCCAAAAAAAGTTATTCATGTAAAATGTCTTGAAATGTGCTTATTTACCTATATGCAGGGTTGGCAAAAACCATTTTTTTTTGTTCAAACCAAAAAACATGTTTTTTAATTTAGTTGCTTTTTTTCAATATTTTGTTGTTTTTCCCCAGTTCCACGAATTTTATTCAACATTTGAAGGGTTTTCTGCTGTGCAGACACATGTAGCTAGCTAATACCGATAATCTTAGTCACTTCATTTCCACTTCCTATTGTAGAAGAACGATTTTAAGATAGAGGGGTTACGAAAAATCAGTTAGCAGAGTACCTGTATTTGCTATGGCTACATGTAATAGGCAAACTGCAGAAATGCTATGATTGAAAATTGCAGTATAAAATCCTTTGAAAAGCTTGAAAACATTTCAAACTATAGACAAGTACAACTTGACAGAAATAGCAAGCTACTAGCCACTTGATAACAGAGTAATGAACTAAAGAAAGTGAAATAGCTATAAAATCCTTCGAAAAACTTGAAAACGCTCCAAAATACGAAGACGTCTAAATAGGAATAGCTAGCCTCTAGCTAATTGAGAGTAGAGTAATGAAGTGAAGAAATTGAAATAGCTATATGCCTACATCCTTCTTATGAGCTCACTGGCTATCTAATAGCTTCTAATTTTCAGTAGCTTCATTTATGAAGGTCCGTCCATAATTTTTTATTTATGTTTTGACAAACATAGAGTCAAAACAAGCAGCCAGATCATCACAAAGATTTGATCAATTGCCCTTCGTAACATTCCCAACTATTCCTGTAAATTTCCTGAAGCTCTGTTCATAACTGTTACAGTTAGCTATATTACCAAGAAAAAACAGGCAGCAAACCAACACCAAAATTTAATCAACTGTTCCTCCTAACATACCCTGTATCGCTGTAATTTTCAATAAGATCTGTTATCTTGGTGATACACATAAACTCCGACAGAACGTAACCTTCTTGCCAGAGGTGTAACTATATTGTATTAGAAAATAGAATGATTGCCGGGGGATGATCTATTTGAAAAAAAAGCTGGGTTTTTAGTTCTTTTAGCCATGAAATTTTGAAGAAATTTTGCACCGCTGGAGCTAGTAGATGAAACTCGCTTCTTGTACTCTATGCCAACTTATGATTGTAGCGACATAACTGCCGTCGCAGATAAAGGAAGGCAGTTGGTCATTCGTGTGTGAGTCACGCCTTCATTAGGATATCTTTTCTTACATGAAGAATTGCCTGTCTGTGTCTTTCTTAGCATGTGACTGTAGCTACCCTAAACAGCGTTAAAAACCTCTTAGCTATAGCTGTCATTCAGCTGCTCTTAACTTTTAATATGTCCTTAACTGCTTTTAAGATGTCCTTAACTGCTTTTATATAGCTCTGTAACCCTAGCTAGCTTGAACTACCATAAGCTACCTTTAGACTACCTAGATACCTACTGTATAGCTGTTACCCTTAAGTTTCCTGAAGCTATCCTTTAACTGTATTTATCCACCAGTATCTGCCCTTTAATTAATTTATTGTCCTTAGCTACTCTTATTTGTCCTTAGCTGCTCTTTGTTGTCCTTACCTGCTCTTTGTTGTCCTTACCTGCTCTTTGTTGTCCTTAGCTGCTCTTTGTTGTCCTTAGCTGCTCTTTGTTGTCCTTACCTGCTCTTTGTTGTCCTTACCTACTCTTTGTTGTCCTTACCTGCTCTTTGTTGTCCTTACCTGCTCTTTGTTGTCCTTACCTGCTCTTTGTTGTCCTTACCTGCTCTTTGTTGTTCTTAGCTGCTCTTTGTTGTCCTTACCTGCTCTTTGTTGTCCTTAGCTGCTCTTTGTTGTCCTTACCTGCTCTTTGTTGTCCTTACCTGCTCTTTGTTGTCCTTAGCTGCTCTTTGTTGTCCTTACCTGCTCTTTGTTGTCCTTAGCTGCTCTTTGTTGTCCTTACCTGCTCTTTGTTGTCCTTACCTGCTCTTTGTTGTCCTTAACCGCTCTTAGTTGTCCTCAGCTGCTCCTTGTTGTTCTTTGCTGCTCTTACTTGTCCTTGGCTGTTCTTAGTTATCCTTAGCAGCTCCTTGTTGTCTATAGCTGTCTGTCGCTGTACTTGCTGTT
This sequence comes from Parhyale hawaiensis, assembly GCA_001587735.2. Taxonomy (NCBI): domain Eukaryota; kingdom Metazoa; phylum Arthropoda; class Malacostraca; order Amphipoda; family Hyalidae; genus Parhyale; species Parhyale hawaiensis. The sequence continues at coordinate 8,441,208 of LQNS02276769.1, forward strand.
CTTCCCCTCAGGGGCATAGGATGGGCCGTAGGGTTAGTTTAGGACTTTTAGGTTCGTCCATCCTACGTTATGGGGAGCAGCGCCCCCATAGGCCTTCGGCACGTCTGTCTTTCGTGCCCACTTTGCTTCCTTGCTGATTTCTTACTTCTACTGATCTGACTGCCATCTGTTCCACCTCTTTTCTCTCAACTTGCTGTTCTCATTCGCGTTGGCCCACCTTCGTGTATGGGTTCCACATACTACATGTCCCTTCCTTTTTCTCTCTTGAATCCCCATGGTCGTGTCTAGAGAGGCTTGAGCATCTAATATAATAGTAAAAATAAACGTGCTGTTATTAAATTACTTTTACTCAGCTTAAGCTACGCTTTACCTCAGCTACCATCTGTCAGTTTTACACCGCAATGTCTCTTAACTTAATAAGCTCCGAAGTTGCCTTTTGGCTACCCGTCATCTCCTTTCCCCGCTTTGATCTGCCTTTTAGCTGCCACGAACTAGGTACTTTACACTGCCCTTACTCTAGCCATAACTGCAGTTCAGCCCCCCGTACAGTTTCCAAAGTTACACTGAGACTGTCTCCGATATTCCTTTAGGCGCCACGCGCCGCCATGATCTCCGCCACAGGCAGGCTTATAGACATGCACTGCATATTCCAATGGCTACTCTGCGCTTTAGGTGCAAACTTTGCTCCGAATTGAATTCCTTACTTTGGTTTGTTGTGTAGCTCTGTGTGGAGGCCTGCGGTGGAGCAGTTCCCGGTGTTCCTCAGTCCTGTCTCCACATGTGCTTGATAATTTTCGTCCTATGTCCGCCAAAGATGCTTCGTGGTGTTACCCTAACCCATAAGGTTATTAGCTTGACCCGTAATGATATTACCCTGACTCGTACGGTTACCGGTATTACCCTCAACCGTAAGAGTATTGCACCGATGATCTCTAAAGGCAAAGCAGAGACCCCTCGAGGTATGATTGTTATTCCTGATTCTTAATAGTATCACTGCATTGCCTAAGGGTATGACCGTGACCCTCAGTGGTATGACAATGATCTTCGATAGTACGACCGTGGCCCTCGAGGGTTTGACCGTGACCTTCAAGGGTATTACAATAACCTCTGGAGGTCTTAGCGTCAACTGTACAAATATTACCGTTGCTAATTCCTAAAGTTCAGACCGTGAAACCTAACGGTATTGCCGTGACCCTGAATGGCACGACTTTGACCCCTACCTGGCAAGCACCCAGACGGCAGCATAACACACCCTGCGTAACGTCGCCTGCGGAAAAGCTACTCGGGACAGCCCCAGGGTGAGTGAGGCTCATGTACACTTTGACAGGGATAGGGCGCGCCAGATTAGAATAATCTATTAAATTCTCTGTTCCAATGCAGTAAAGAGTTCTTTCTCTCTCTCTTGTCTGAAATTGAGCTGCATAATGCTATTCGTGTCTGCAGGTGTAGGCTGAGTGTATCTATTTATTCTCATTGTACGTGGCCACCAATATTGGTGACTGGGCCTAATTACTAGGCTGAATTTTGGCTACTTTGGTTGTACTTGTAAGCTTGTAAGCATATTTTGTGAACCCATTGTGTTCTTAATAAAAGCTAATTATTATAAATTATTACCACTTTCCAAGCTCTCGTGTCAGCTTGTGTAGACACCGAGACGGAGAAGAAGTTGGTATTTTTTACACGCTTGCAACTTTTATCTCTGATGCAGTTTCCCATGGATGAAATTATTGTTCTGCCTTTCAATCATAGGTACCGTAAGGATAGTTATGAACAGCTCAGTGACTTATGCGCGCTGCCAGCGACTTATTTGATGTTGCCAACTATACGCAAGCTTCTGGACATCACTTCATCTGTTGACCAGGATCACCTGCTTAGGGAAACGTTTGATTAACTGAAGAGTGCAGTCCTTCTCCTGACGTCTGTAGAGATTGTCCGGTTGGCTGACTAATCGCTGTTGTTTCGTAAATTATTGCTCGCTTATTTGTGTGTGTGAATGTTTGTTTGCAATGACAAAGGTTTAATTATAGGTACCTAATTCATTCTGGAAAGTCTAAAACTGCAGCAACTTGGCTTTCTGCAGAGTGGGCACTAACCTCACACACTAATGCATACCTACCTACCGTATTAAGTCCAGCTAAAATTGACAGTTTAAAGCATAACAATCATTAAAATAATTTATACTATCAATTTAAAAGCTTAAAATTTCTGCTATGGCATTAAAGAAGTCAGTTTTGATCAATTTGTCTAGTAGAAAATATTAGGTTAGTAAGAATGCACTTGCCTACACTGGCGAAGTGCACGTCCTGTTAGAAAGTAGTCCCCGGCAGTCCTTCATTTAGGTTCAGAATTTTTAGTTTTAGGTGTTCGATGTACGTAGGTACTTACCGACTCGCGCGTCAATAGTAGGTATGATACATATAGCGGATACCAGTGGAGCAAGAAATCTTGAACATACCTTAAAGTACTATATAAAGGAAGAGTAACCTGTTGCGATTTCTTGTAGTTCATATTGGTGTATTGAATTTACTTTTGTATGCTTCATTATTACAGTATCAAAACTAGAGCACTCTGAGAGCGCATACCTCCGCCAAGT
>LQNS02276769.1:8459879-8472529 GCA_001587735.2 Parhyale hawaiensis
GACCTCCAATTGCTGTCACAATGCTGTTGTGGGACCTCCAATTGCTGTCACAATGCTGTTGTGGGACCTCCAATTGCTGTCACAATGCTGTTGTGGGACCTCCAATTGCTGTCACAATGCTGTCCACTGAGTAATTTTACTATCCGAATATAACAAACAGAGAACGTTCTTATATCAATAACGCCGTTAATTGCGTACCTACACGCCTCATTTATAATTAATTTACGAAATAACAATTCAGCGGGAATGAATGTCTGGTTAACAAACTCGCGGTTTCATTAGTGGCGCGACTCTATTCGAGTTTCTTTGAAGTGCTGTGAATATACGAGCGGATATGAAATGAAATGTGAGATCTCAATTTAATGCATTGCAGCCTCAGGCCTCCGCCATTATTGCTCTGCCAGAGCATTGATATTTTCCCGCTACCGTTACATACTGGAGAGCGCGTGTCGCTTACACCAGCGGAGGCGATCGTGCGTGCAGTGATCGACAGGTGCCGTTCCTGATGTGAGCTCTAGGGTCATCAGTGGTGCGGAGTCGGAGTCTATATGGGTCGGACGTATGTTGGGGGCGAGGAGTCTGAAGTGGACTTGTTCCTCCCGACTGTCTACTCCGCTTCAGTTCGCCTACTGGTGTGAACAGCCCTCAGGGGCATATTGTGGCGGGCCCTTTCCCTGCCACAATATGTTTAGGCATCACGCACCCAAGGTTCCCGAGTGCCTTATCCGCAGGAGATGTTGCAGCTTGTCGCAGTTCCTGCTGACGAGGTTACTATTGTAAAGTTAGGTAGGTTCTCTACTTTTCTGTTTCTGCCCCGTGAGGTGGGCTGTCGATCGAGATTGCCGACCTTGTATGCGGGACATCTCTAGTCTCTCTCAGGTGGAAGGACACAAAAGGGGCCGACCACTTGAGTGTCTCCTACTATACTTTGCGCCTTGTTTCCCTGCCCGTAGTAGCGCACGTGCCCACCACGCCTACCCAATATGCGGTATTTGAATACTGCACAAGTAGTTTCTCTGTTGAAACGCTTGAGTTGCGGCTACGGAGGTTAAACAAAATATATAATAATACTGGTGTGAACACTGCTCATGCAGTTCAAATGCTGGTGTGAACACTGCACTTGCAGTTCAAATGCTGGTGTGAACACTGCACTTGCAGTTCAAATGCTGGTGTGAACACTGCTCATGCAGTTCAAATGCTGGTGTGAACACTGCACTTGCAGTTCAAATGCTGGTGTGAACACTGCACGTGCAGTACAGTGGCTGGTGTGAACACTGCACGTGCAGTTCAGCTGCTGGTGTCAGCACTGCACGTGCAGTTCAGTTGCTGGTGTGAACACTGCACGTGCAGTTCAGCTGCTGGTGTGAACACTGCACATGCAGTTCAGCTGCTGGTGTCAGCACTGCACGTGCAGTTCAGTTGCTGGTGTGAACACTGCACGTGCAGTTCAGTTGCTGGTGTGAACACTGCACGTGCAGTTCAGCTGCTGGTGTGAACAGTGCACGTGCAGTTCAGCTGCTGGTGTGAACACTGCACGTGCAGTACAGTGGCTGGTGTGAACACTGCACGTGCAGTTCAGCTGCTGGTGTGAACACTGCACGTGCAGTACAGTGGCTGGTGTGAACACTGCACATGCAGTTCAGCTGCTGGTGTCAGCACTGCACGTGCAGTTCAGTTGCTGGTGTGAACTGCTTGTTGCTTGTCTTACTTGACGCATCTGACCTAAACTAACGCACCTAGCCAGGGAGGTTTCCTAAAGTAGGAGGCCTTGACCTAGCCCAAGCTACCGCAGCTCCTTCACCCTAACACACCTCGTCTAACTTTGTGTAGCTTGTATTTATTATTCCGATTCGTGTGCATTGCAGCAGGAAACAGTTTATTATCTCTTAATGTTTTCCTTGACGTTTTTCGCGCATATTCCACAATTCAGAGTTATTCCAGAAGTACGTTCGTACTAACTCCCACCTCATACTTCCTTGTGCGTGCGTTTAACGTAACTCCCTTCTCCCATTCTCCTTTAAATTTGTTTGCCCCGTAATTCATTTCTAGCTGCCCAAACGCATAGTGGATTGAGTCTGTTTGATGTCTACCCTTCAGTAAGGTAGCTCTTCTCAATGCGGGTACCTAGCTGTAGTGCTGGTATGTGAAGAGTGCATCGTCTGGCTATGCACTTCACTGTTATGAACTTGACGAAAACTAGAGCACTGTGAGAGCGCATACCCCCGCCAAGTAAGGGAATGGTAACGAAAAATTCAAATTGGCTCTGAAGCCATGATTTCTTTCGTATAAACTCGAAAATCTAATCAGTTGTGCCTTTTAACTGTATTAACAGTTTCTGAAATTTTTTTTTAAGGTCCTTCCATAACTGGTTGAGTTATGGTGTTAACAAACATTATGATGAACATTTTCAAACATACAAACGAACCAACCAATCTGCACCAAAATTCAACCATTTTTGCCTCTTAACATTATTAACAACTCCTGTAAATTTCATAAAGATCCATTCTAAACTCTTTGAGTTATTGCTTAACAAATATTTGACAAAAACAACTCAAACATGAAAACGAATCAGCCGATCTGCTCCAAAATTTAATCATTCATGTCTTTTAACATTACTAACAATTCCTGTAAGTTTTAGTAAGATTCACTCAAATATTTCTCAGTTACTGCGCTAACAAATATAAACTCAAACACAGCAAGAAACATAGGTACGGACGAACCAACAGATCATCACAAAAATTTGGTGATGTACTGATTGTTATATACCTAACAACTCATGCAAGTTTAATAAAAATCCGTCCATAACTTTTTGGGTTCTGGCTTTGAGAAAAGTGAGGCAGATCAACAAATGGGTGAACGGATCTTCACCAAAAGTTAATCATCTGTTCCTCCTTACATACCTAACATACCTGAGAAACGTCACCTGGACTTCTTCCGAAGACTCTCAAGGTAAGGTAACAATCTCTGTAAATATCGTCAATATCCGTCCATAACTTTTTGAGTTATCTTGGTGATAGACAGACAAACCCGATGAAAATATACCGTAACGTCCTTGGTGGAGGTAATAAACCGCTTGGAAGAGTTTCTGCTGGAGGCTAGCGACTACGTGCGTAACAAGGGCGTACTGTACGAAGAAGCGGTGGAACGTTATTATTGAAGGTATCTTAGTTATTGTGAAAGTGACATAGTTTAAATTATTTAGAATTTTAGAGGGAAGCATTGTTTCCCATGTTTCCAGGGACCACACGGCTTCTAGAATAGTGTTTCGACGCCGTTGCTTCCCCTCACCACACGCTTCTGGTATATACCTGGGAGCAGGGGCATGTACCTCTGATTGTTTACTTGGAGGCAGGGCCATGTACCTCTGATTGTTTACTTGGAGGTAGGGCCATGTACCTCTGATTGTTTACTTGGAGGCAGGGCCATGTACCTCTGATTGTTTGCTTGGAGGCAGGGGCATGTACCGCTGATTGTTTACTTGGAGGCAGGGGCATGTACCGCTAATTGTTTACTTGGAGGCAAGGGCATGTACCTCTGATTGTTTACTTGGAGGCAGGGCCATGTACCTCTGATTGTTTGCTTGGAGGCAGGGGCATGTACCGCTGATTGTTTACTTGGAGGCAGGGGCATGTACTGCTGATTGTTTACTTGGAGGCAGGGGCATGTACCGCTGATTGTTTACTTGGAGGCAGGGGCATGTACCGCTGATTGTTTACTTGGAGGCAGGGGCATGTACCGCCGATTGTTTACTTGGAGGCAGGGGCATGTACCGCCGATTGTTTACTTGAAGGCAGGGAGCCATGCACCGCCAATTATTTACCTGGAGCCAGGTTTCATGTACGGCAGATTGTTTACCTGAAGACAGGGCCATGTATTTACCTGAAGCTAGTCGTCACGTAGGTACCTACTGCAGATTAAAGATCTCTGTACTTGGTATTTTTAAATTCACGAGAGGGTACTGTCCACCGCTTTATGCCTTCCATGAGGCCCTGCACACGTCCCCCCGAGCCCCCCCTCGCGCCCCCTGAGCTTAGAGTAATAGCTTTTGTCCTTCTGGCGACAGTGATGGAATACGGTGAGATCGTCTGGCACAGGTGCTGAACCACGGCACCCTTAGCGGGCGGGGTTCCAGGTTTGGGGAACGGCTTGCGCTAACCTTTAGTTTTCACTGTCCGCCGCCAGCACTATTATTTGGAAAAATAACGTTATTCAAGATGTGAAAGGACGGCCTTTCTTATGGACTGTAAATTGTTAATCTTTTTTATAATTCTTCTTGCCCCTCCGTTTGTTGGACCGTGACGCTTTCATCAGTATTAGATAAGGGAAAATTAGGGTGTCCTTGATATGACTTGGGAAGATATCAATGGGAGAAAGAGTAGAGTTCAAATTAAGGCTGCTACTGCTTACAGGTCTCAGTTAGAGCATTCACTGCCTAACTTGTAGTATTTTTCACACTTTGTATGCATGATAAGGGTTCGAGAGCATGATCAGTGAGGAACAACGCTTTTGTTCTGTAGAATTTTCACAACCTATTTCAGTATTAGAGGAGAAAATTGGAATGTTAGGAATCTGAGATATATATCACTGAAGTACAATGCGTTTGTTGTGTGGAATTTCCACAGGTTCTGGCTAGTTCTAATTAAAAAAAAAAACTTTCCTAGGAGTCGCACTGTTTAGAATGTGACCGAACGGTTCTGTTGGGCAGAAAGAGGCTAATGTCCCAATTAGGATTCAGTTTTGGTAGCAATAACTCAAGTTAAAATTGACCTAGCTGTCTTTGGTTGACATTGAACTGTTGGCTTTCTCCTGAAGAAGAGATTTTTTCATACATTGCAGGACAGTAATTGACTCTATACTGCCCCAAAAAAACCATTTGGTCCCCAATGCATGCATCGTCATTCGTGCTTAACTTCATGGATAACCTCCCAGCTTCTCACCGGGCCAGTGACCATATGTGATCACTTCCATATTGCTTTTCCTGCGAAAGCGCTCTACGGTCGCCCAGTAAAGGGTTAGCGCATGGTGCCACTTGCTCTGGACATGAGCAGTTGTGCTGTTCGTATGAAAAATTGAGGCTTACGGTACCTCATGGGTTCATGGGTTAGTGCGACTGTGAAAAAAAGGAGAGATTAGATTAGATTAGATAGGCGGCAGTACACAAACCAAAAGGCCCATTCCCAAAAAGACACCGGGACTTACACCCCGGCCCTCTCTGAGCTATTGCCATTGGCCCTCTCTGAGCTACGTGCTCTTATCGTATTGTTTGGGCCGTAAGGGATGAGCTCGTAAGGGTTCTTGTGTAATATCTTGTCTACGTAAGATGCAAGTTTGTGTATCTGTAGGTTTGGTTTGACACGTAGTCTAGCTGAACCGATCCTAGCCTAACGTATTCTTAACTAACGTAACGTAGTCCTAACTAACTTTAACGTAACCTAATACATTCTCTCTAGTAAGCCATGCAGTATAGTGGGATCCTGATCAACTTCATAACGAGCTAATCCGAGTTGCTTGGGTTTTGGAGCTTGTTACTACCTATTTGAATTGCTTTTGATAAATTTGTCAAATAATTAACCCAGAAAAGTAAATCTCCATTGTTCGTAAAAAATCAATATTAATACCGCCAAGAAAAATCGACACTTTTTGCAAGAATGGGCTTAAATCAACGCATTTCTATGTGCCATCGCCTTGTCTTGTTTATAGTGTTAAAAACCAAAGAAGCGCTCTGAGAGCGCATACCTCCGCCAAGCCAGGCAATGTTAATGAAAAATTCAAAATGGTCCTGAAACTAGGATTTTTTTTTATCAACACCAAAATTTGGGGACTTGTGCCCCTTAACGTATAACATTAGTAACAGTTCTACAGGAACTGTTACTAATGTTACGGGGCAAGCGGATAGTCAAACACAACGAACGGACCGATCACCAGCAAAATTTGGCTTTGTTCCTCTACATGTTCATAACAATTCCCTGAAAATTTCACTATTCCAGATTAAGATCCGTTTATAACTTTTTGAGTTATGTACTCACATACGTTATTAAAAGAGGCAAATTGAGGCACAGATTATTACAAAAACCTGATCAGTTGCTCTTAGTATTATTCTCTACAAGGCCTGTAAATTTCATGAAGATCCGTTCATTACTGCTGGAGTTATGTTGCCAAGAAAAAAAGAGGCAGACAAACAAACGGTTGGACGGATATTCACCAAAAGTTAATTATCTGTCCCTCCTAACAAACCTAACATTCCCTGTAAATCTCGTAAAGCTCCGTCCGTAACTGTCCGTTTAAATCTCATAAAGCTCCGTCCGTAACTGTTTACGTTATCGTGGTGACAAATGGACAAACAAACGCTGGGCAAATCATAACCTCCTTGGCAGTGATAAATATAGAAAATAAAATACGTGATATAGTGTGCAATGTATCTGCAATATAATTATATATGTATACTATATAGAATAATACAAAAGATAAAAAGTGAATTATCTCTACTATAGTCTGACCATTTTATCAAAGCAGTTCGGTCGTGGTCAAATTCCTCTATGGCGGTGCCAATTCTGTGGGTATTTCTGAGATTTTTTTATTTACAGGCAGTGGGCGGGGCTAAGATATGGGCAAAACAAAATCTCAGAAATGCCAATAAAATTGACAAATCTATTGAGGAACTTGACCACGGCCGAACTGCTTTTATAAAATGGTCAGACTATAGTGTACCGTATTGCAGAAACCCTCCCGTCATGAACGATGGCAGAGACTTTGTATGGATGCGTTTCGTTGTTAGTGCTGGAGGTTACACTGCGCCGCCCTTCTTGATATTTCAAGTAAAATATCGAAAGGGGTCAGCACGGCACGTTCTAGATGGGTAAATCATTACGGTATCTTATCTTTCTGTGCTGGCAAGAAGTACCTACTCCGAATGCCAATTCTTCGGATTAGCCAGAACCTGTAAAAAAATAGGAGTCTATCTCTGACTGGATCAGCAAGGGCGAGACTAGCATTGAATCTTTTTCTTGGGGGGGGGGGGGGAAGTAAGTTTGTGCTCCTGAGGAGGACGGAGGCTACCCATGGAAATACTCGAAATTAGGTTTACTTACTGTCCCTCTCTCACAGAAACAGCCATCGGTTATGAACGCAAGAAATTCCGCGTGGCTGTTTGGAACTTTAATTAACCGTAAGTAGTTATATATTAAACCTCGATCTGTAAATGCCATTTGATCGTTTTAATGCCCTTACTAATCTGAATAAAGAGTAATATTCCCTAAGCCTAGAAACAGTTACCTGCAGGAGAGAAAATCAACTCACAAACATGACTCTACAGTATATGTAATCCCAACTTGCGAATGCAGTACGTTATTTTACGAATATTTGCGGGCATCAAACAAATTGTTCTTAGCTTCGAATGTTCAATAGTCGGATGTTCGTATCTTAGGGCGTTCTTTACTTTCTTTTAAAACATAGTACTGTGTTATTTTTCTTATTTTTTGAGCGGTAGCAACGACCCTTGAATGAAGCTAGAGCTGTAGGCAGCTGCAGCTTGGGCAGGGGAAGGGGGCAAGTAATACTCCCAGGAGCTTTTTTGGGAGGGGGGAGGGGTAGAGACCCTCTCCCCTTGAATTCCATTTGTGTGTCAAGGATACGAATGAACGGGTTTTTATTATTAGGGTCAACAGTGATAGCTCGTAGCGAGCCGAAGCCCGGGTTTTGGCTCTTCGCTGGGAATGTATAGACCTCTGGCTTATCTGTTGTCAGCTATCTTTATCTAGCTAATGCAAATGTTTCAAGCGTGACTGTTAATTGGACTGGTGACCATAATTTAAGAAAGAGATAATGGTAAAAAGTCGAGATTATAGTGCTTTATTAACACTCCCAGGAGCGTAGGATGAGCCTTGCGGGCAGCTTTATCCATTCTGTGGTGTGGGGAGTAGCCGCTTTGGTAGCTCCCTTCTGCAGAAGGCGGGTGAATTCTTGCCAGTCTTAGCTTGCAGCCATCTGCAGCGTTGCCGATATTCATATGCTGTTACGGGGACACTGACCCTAACCGGATATGGGGACGGTTGGGAGGTTCTAAATTTGGTCGACTGCAGCCGTGCACTCCTCGAAGCTTAACGGGCATACATGTCTCGTCTTTTTTTCCTTTCACTGAAGCATAGCGCATTGCACTGTCACTGAAGCACAGCGCCTTTTACTGTCACTGAAGCACAACGCCTTTTACTGTCACTGAAGCACAACGCCTTTTACTGTCACTGAAGCACAACGCCTTTCACTGTCACTGAAGCACAACACCTTTCACTGGAGCATAGCAAGCTGTCTGTGCAGGGAGGTACAAGCTCAACATAGAAACAATAACGTTGCTGCGTGTGCTATTTTAAAAGCAACTAATCTTTCAGCTGCATCTGTCTCTAAATTGTAAAATTCCTGAGAATTCTCTTTTCAGAAATAGGCTCTCTCGATTCCACTGCCGCGCCACTCCAATTGTTCAGCTAACGAGCTGTCAGTCTGCCGTCGCTGGGCAGTCTTTGTAGAGCACCACATCGCTGTCATGGCTGTCCGTCCTGTTGTAGCTAGTAGACCTCTCTTGTTGCATGTCAAGTGGCAGAGTAAAGTAACGGCTTTTAAAAAATTGGGGTGATTAGCTCGCTCTTCCCCAGGGGACCCGTGTAGGTTACCTCAGCCATTAGCTAGGCCTTCTGGACGTCTCTCTTTCCTGCCCACTTTACTTCCTGCCTGATTGCTCATGCTTTATTCTGTTCTTCCACTTCTTTCCTGACTTGCTGTTCCCATGCGCGTTGATCATGTGTGGGAACACCTTCGTGCGTGGGTTCCCCGTTTCTCTTGGCATACTATATGCCCCTTGCTCTTTCCTCTGTGATATCGTTCCTCTCGGAAACGGAGGCTTAAACTTCCTGACTATAACTAACTCAGCTCACACTGCTTGTTTTGCTGATGTGTTCCAGTATTGTTGCTTTTCTGGGGGGAAAATCAGCTAACGGCAGTTGAAGGTATCATAGATGTGACGTCATTAGGGAACAAGATCAGGGGAGAATGCTACGGGGTGTAGGAGAGTGATGCGTAGGTGTAGCGTTGTGATCCAAAAGCTTGGGAATATGGCGGTAAGGTTGGGTAAAATTACGGAGGGGAATGGGGGCGTAGGCGTAAGAAAATGACAGGGGGGAGGGGCGTGGGAAAATGACGGGCGGAGAGGCGTGGGAAAATGACGGGCGGAGAGGCGTGGGAAAATGACGGGCGGAGGGAGCGTGGGAATTTCTTGGCAGTTGTCCAATGTTGGCGGCCTAAATGTTGCCTCCTGTTCTCTGAAGGCTGCCTGTGGCACTGACCCACTTATGCGAGTGTTCGATATTTGGAACCGCCGCCAGGGATGCTAGCTCCCCCACCTGGCAATTCCAGGTTCGCCAACTGGGGAATCTAAGTTCACCAAGTGATTTGATTATTTCAACGTTCTCCAAGTGGTGAACTCAAACCAGTGGCCGAGATAAACCGTACCCTAAGTTCTAGCCCATTAACTTTCTACTCCTAAATGCATCGTCTATTTTTTAACTCACTGACTTTTTGATCCTAGATACCTACGTCATCGTATGCTTGTATTTTATCTACCGGTTTTCATTTCTTTCGCAACATATTATATTCGCTTTCCTTGTGGCACTCGACGTTTATAATAGGGCCAGCCAGATATGTAGTTAGATTACGCTGCAGTACAATAGGAGTCAAGTTCCAAATTTAGCCAGGTAGAAGATTCACTGCCTGACTTGGGACATTTTTCAACCTTTCTATGCAGGATGCGGTTCCGAAGGCATCGTAATTGAAGGGTCATCTTTTCTGTTGAAATTTCACAGGTTCCTTTTGAAGTTCAGTACCTATTAGATAGGAGCAATTAGGATGATACAGGTCTGAGATATCACTGAAGAACATTGCTTCTCTTCTGTGGAATTTGAACAGGTTTCAGCTGCATCCATAGCAGCGTCATCGGACGGGTACGGAGAAACGTTCCCATGTTTCGTTAGACGGGATTCGTCTAAGGTAATATCTTTGATAAGAGTTTTGAGAGACTCAGTCTTGATTGGAGTTTTCGTCCTTTTCGTGTGTAATCCATTTCACTAATGCTTTCTTTAGCGTGCAATTTCACGCTGGGGGCCCACCCGTAAAAAAATACGGCAGTAATTTCGGGTTTGGGCTTTTTGTTTTTCCGATTTTAACTATAGGTTTTGCTGTTAAATAGATCTCATCCCTGCATGTCTGATCTTCCATTAACGAAACGCAAGTTTTACAGCCTTGAGTTTTGAGAGAGCAAAATATTCTCCATGCAAGATAGGGTCCGAATATCAGTTTGGAATTAGCCAAACGTTGAACAGCACTATAAGAAAATATAGTTCAGTGAAAAGAGCTCACCGAAAATAATCAGGTCTCACGGTAACCTGGATATCAAGCGAGAGGTGAACCTCCAGCGGCAAAATTTGGCTGCAATGTAAATTAATTCAATATAAAGAGGGGTCTGCTCAGCGTGAAGTTTCAACTTCATCGAAGAGATTCAGCTAAAGAAAGCATACGCGAAAGTGATTATGCACAAAAGAAACCAAAACTCCAACCAAGGCTGAGCTTCTCGAACTGCTAAGCAGAAATCCAACCGACATATTTTGGCTATGCCCGACAGAATCAAAAACTCTATCGAAGATACCGCTATTCATCTACCACGCTCAGAAGAAGACTCATCATCGTCATATCAAAAAGTACTAAGCTAGTTTCGAAAGTGAAGCGAGATTCAGAAAATGCAGTGTTTCCACTTTAGACCATAATATTTTAGAAGCTATCTTTGTCACCGTTACTCTAAGCGCTGAAATTGTATGGTATCTCAACTTGGTTTTCAGTACGGTACATGAATTTTCTCGTATTAAACTCTTAACAGCGTGACGGAGAGATCGGCCAACATTGGAGAAAGCAAGCAAGCGACCAACAACTACCTATGTTTTATTATGTAGCTAGTGGATTTACATTTCAGCCAAATTTCGACGCTTGAGGTTCAACAATCGATTGGTATCCAGGTTACAGTAAGCCCTAAGCATTTCCGGCGAATTCTTTTGACTGAACTACATATATTTTGTTAGTGCTGCTCAACGTTTGCCCAATTCCAAGCTGATATTCGCGCCTCATCTTGCAGGGGGTATATTGTGCTCTTGCGAAAGTCATGCCTGCACAACTTGCATTTCATTAATGGAAGATCTGGCCTGCAGGGATGAGACCTATATTGAAGCAAAATCCGTACTAGGAACCGGAACAATAAAAAGCGAAATCACAATATCACTGCCGTCATTTTTGACCGCTGGTCCCTCTGGCGTTATTTACGGGGCAGGTTAGATAAAAAGAGCTGTGTTAGGTCAAGCTAAAATGAGTTATGGTAGCGTGGATTAGGATTCCTGCATTTTACAAAGCGAGGACGTTAACTAATCGTGGAACTCTTACGGGTTACGTTAGCGTAGACAATATTATTATGCTAGGGTAGACAGACATTATTGAGTTAGAAAGAGTTCGTCAGGGTTAAGTTACGGGCGTTATTTTAGACGGGGTGAGTGTTACGTTAGAAGAGCTGCATTAGGTTATGCTCGGGTAAATTGCAATAGCGTAACGTGGTCTCGTTCATTTAAAGATATAAACTTTATTCAACCGTGGAATTTCCACGGGTCCCGCTAGTAGTATATAATTTTCAGTTAGATAAAAAGAAATTAAAGTATGCATCGTCATATTCAGCATATTAAAAAATCAGCTATTCTGCTGAAAGGTCCAACTAATCACTCGTTCTTATTATTCAGTTTTACTTAACTTTCAGTAAATTAAAGGAGAAAATTCGATCCGTTTGATGCGCGATGCCCCGAGTCTGCTATTCTGCTGAAGTCCAACTAACCACCGGTTCTGATTATTCAGTTTGAGAGCCGCAGCGCAGCCCTAAGAGTGGCAGTTTTAGCGCTGCTCTGATTTCGTTGCGGTGTTTTTGCGTCGGCGCGCAGAACTGAAGGACGGCCGCCGTAAAGCTTCTTGGCTTTTAAGCCTCGAGATGGCAGTAATTTCCTCGGTGGCGATTGGCGGAATTGGTGAACTTATGGAGCGAGAGACAGTCAGGCGGATTTATGGAGCGAGATAATCCGACGAACTTATGGAGCGAGATAGTCCGACGAACTTATGGAGCGAGATAGTCCGACGAACTTATGGAGCGAGATAGTCCGGCGAACTTATGGAGCGAGAGACGGTCAGGTGAACTTGAGCGAGATAGTCCGACGAACTTATGGAACGAGATAGTCCGGCGAACTTATGGAACGAGATAGTCCGGCGAACTTATGGAACGAGATAGTCCGGCGAACTTATGGAGCGAGATAGTCCGACGAACTTATGGAGCGAGATAGTCCGGCGAACTTATGGAGCGAGTGACGGTCAGGTGAACTTGAGCGAGATAGTCCGACGAACTTATGGAGCGAGATAGTCCGACGAACTTGTGGAGCGAGATAGTCCGACGAACTTGTGGAGCGAGATAGTCCGACGAACTTATGGAGCGAGATAGTCCGGCGAACTTATGGAACGAGATAGTCCGGCGAACTTATGGAACGAGATAGTCCGGCGAACTTATGGAACGAGATAGTCCGGCGAACTTATGG
>LQNS02276769.1:8491434-8507525 GCA_001587735.2 Parhyale hawaiensis
CGTTGCACTCACAGCCCGTCGGCCAACAAATGATGCTGCTACTCTGACGACTGACGACTGTAATGCAGCATGTTGTATTTCTGACGGCGGTGGATAAGATTTAGTTAATTAAACACATGAATCGGACAAATAGCAGTGGTAATTTGTATTTGTTTGCTTTGGAAAGCGAAACAATAAGCAAAAAGGTTCCGAATATCGGAGAGAATTTCACAGCAAAACATGCCACAACCACAACTTCACCACTTTGGCCAACATTTAAAAAAGAGAGACTATGCCAGTATAAGTCTGTGACATACTACAGTGCATTAAATAATGGAATATCAAAGCAAAGTTGCCAAAATACAGATACTTCAAGTAAATTAATTGCCAAAAAATGTATATTATCTCGGTTATCCAGACAAATCTTATTTCAAACCCTTCGAGTTCAAGCGTTTCATTGACTGAGTTTTATCTGCTTTTTTTATTGCTGTGAACGAAAGTGGCACGCTATCTTCCTTAGCAGAAACCAAGAAAGATGTTTTGCCGTCATTTGTGTACTTATATTTTATCAAAATTACTTAAAAAGCTAGGAATGAAACAGGAGCGTGAAAAATATGTGATTCTGCTTCTATTTGTCTTGTAACAACTCAACAAGTTAAGGTCGAATATTCATAAAAGTCAGTACGACGTTAAAAGAATCAAGAGAACCGCATCATCGAATCTTGGTGATAACAATTAGACCGTTCGCGCGTCTTTCTCAAACATAGCTGCTGTGAACAGTAATAGATTTTGAGCCATTTACAGGAACGGTAAGGAATGTTACGAAGAACACGATCAGGTTCTGTTGAAAATTCAGCCGTAAATATAGATTCTGAACCATTAAAAATGAAAAAAAAATACTAAGAGTTGCCCTGCTCAAAAGAAGTCTGCAATTTCAGGTCGTTTCTCTTCTTAAATGAGCGAAGGCTTCAAACAGATTAGCTCAGTATTTAGGAAACTAAATTTCCAATTCTAAAGGGAGGAATTATCTGCCGAATGTTCAGCAGGCCTCCTATGAACTAAATAGCAAAATAAAAATATTTTCCTAAAGAAAATAAACTAGCATGGCATTTACAGAGCAATAGGAATACCTGCAGGTGGATCAGAACCGGGATAGCCACGTCGAATGGATAAAGTCAGACTCCATGGCTTGCCAATCTTTATCTCGGACTCCTAGTCTTTGGATACAAAAATAACTTAGTCAGACTCTTCTTTTATAAAAGAAGACTCATTTCTACTGACTCTGAGAAATAGATACTGTATAGCCAGTTTCTTATTCCTACTTCTGGCTCCTAAACTTTGCCAACTTCAGTCGACTCCGACTCTGCCACCCTGATCAGGAGAGAGGCGAATACAGTTCCCAAAGTGATCACCCAGCGCCCAGGACTGCCCAGAGACACAACACTTGCAATGTTAACACTTAGCAATGAGACAACACCGGGGGAACGTGCAATTTCCCCTGGCAAAACTTCAGGTTTTACCTCGTGCGGTGGACTAGAATTACTCTGAAATTCTTGAGAAACTGCAATAGTGATAAGACCGGCAAATGTATCGTCAAAAGCGAATAGTGATCGCGGTCCTTCAGTAGGAAAGTCCCTATTTACCACAGCGCTATTTGTAAAACAAGGTGCAATATTAGCAGCCAGAAAATATTCTCACCTAATAATACCAAACGAGATTCAACAACCTACCAACGACCTACTTGCTACGCAGACCAGGTAAATGAACGGTCATCTTCAGCCGCCACACTTCTACAAGGTTACACAGCCTCTATTCCTGGTAGGGTACCAGCCTCCAGGACCCTGGTGCAATGGCGCCTCCTTATCACAACTTAATTCATCAGAGACTCACTGATCTACGAGCCTCTGGTTTAGTTTCAGCCAGACGCTTTTGTGCATGGATTTCAAGTCGGCGGACAGCCGAGAAAACAATGACAATAAAGTCGAGAAAACAATGACAATAAATCAAAGAACTGGTCACCCCAAGCTGATTGCTCTGTAGTGAGACCATATAAGATTCAGTTCAAGATAAAATCAGCCGTTTTCAAGGCTATCCAATACCAGAATTAGATAAGTCTGCAATAATTTCACAGTAAACGTGCTATACTCTCATGACAATGATTACCAAAGGTGACTTATCATGATAATTATATAGTAAATTTAGAGTTTTCTTCATTTGATACAAAGGCAAATACGCAAAGGAAGACATAAAGGGCATGGAGGATGTCGGTAAAAACGCGGTATCACAAACCAATGCCCCGCCACCCTCGAAAAGTAGGCACGAGTTCTAAAACAGGAAAGGAGAGAAAGATACTTAAAATTAAACAGCAGTAGAAGTAGTTGTACTAGTGATAGTGCCATCGTTCAACTTTCAACTTCACTTCCAATGACAGTCTGAGAAAATGTTACTCAGATGAATGACTGTTGGCTTAAAATATTGCAGTCATAGCTCCTACAAATTGCAGTTATTGCACCTAAAAACTGCTCTTATTGCACCTAAAAATTGCACTTATTGCACTTAAACATTGTACTTATTGCACCTAAGCATAGGAGTGGAAGAAGAAGGAAAGGAAAGGGAAAAAATTAAAATGAAACAAAAAAAGTCGGATAGCAAACGGGAATAGCCCGTCAGTGGATCAACGGACACCTATTTCAGTTAAAAATACGAATTATCAGTAGGTAGTTATACATTACGCTTGTGCTAATGGACAATTCTTCCCAATGACGAGAATGATTCTTGCAAATATCCCGCTTTACCTGTTCCCATGATGTTTCAACCGAAAAAAACAGGTTATAATTATTTAACAGTCAGATTTTGAGGGGCGCTTAACTCAATTATATTTTTACCCCAATAAATACACGGAACAATAATTGATAAGGGAATAATTTGTCATGGCGTTAAAGTCTTCTAACACATGGCAGTGATAATAAGTGCCATGAGTTCACGTCCACTCATCGTAACGCGTGCAATCACGAAAATGAACACGAGCTGTTGGGCAAATTTTTATTTCCACTGTCCAAACGTAGAAAAGTGCTTCATTCACACGAATGACACTGCGCGTTCAGGTATGATATCGTTTCTTTACATTTTCGCTTATATTTCGCGTCGGTTTGAAGTCACATTCATCTCCCATAATCTCTAGACTGCTTTTGATAAGAATAGCCTAATTTCAAAATAGTTATAGCCTGATAAACAGACAGAAGACAACTCAGCACAGAGCAATCAGTTGGACTACCAAATCAAAGATGGCGTCCGTGTTTTTATAACATTTTTCTAGTTTTCTTCTCTTAAACGGGAGTACTGAACAGTGATTCTGATAATTAAAGTGATGGTAAAAAAGATTTTTGTCGACTTGTCCATCTGTGAACGCTACAGTGACAGTCTGAGAAAATGCTACTCAGATGAGTGGTTGGGGTGAGTCCTCTCGGAGGGATATACAAAAGCAAAAACTCATTAGATATTTCTTAATGACCTATACAGGCAGACTAATACAGCATGCAATACCTAGATGCTTCTTACAGAGCAGTAAACCTGAACTTGAGAAAGATGGCTCAGGCTGAAGGCTGTACACTCATCGAATTGTATATTCTTTAAATAGTAAATTCATCGAACGGTAAATACATTGAATAGTGAATTCATCGTTGGGTAAATTCTCTCTATGTTAACTGTTGACTGCCATTTAGGAGAGGTGACCACACGCAAAACTGAGTAAAAGCAAATGGGTCGAGCCCGACTGGAATACGAGTGAAATACTAAAGGCACGTGTGGAAATAAGGTTACGTCACATGTAAGGTTAGTAAATGTAATGGTTAGGTAACGTTGCATCAGGGAAAGATAGGCTATGTAAGATAAGGATAGATCAGATTAGGTTATGCTAGATTGCATTAGGATAGACTTGATTGCAATAGGATAAGCTAGGTTTCGGTCCCATTAAAGTGTATTGTGTCTATTCCAGTTGAAGAGCAGTTGGCCACGTGCTCATTCCGACTTGCACCTATTCCAGTCGCATAGATTCGGGTTTCATCAATCAGTTATGTATTAGTTTGGTCGTTCCTCTATTCATCATTCGCAGAACTTTGCCTTTCGAGGAATTTACCACTCAATTCAGTTTCCATTCAATGAATCTTCTGTTCATTTAATCTATTCTGATAATTTCCCCGTGATCAATTTACTGCAATAAATTTACAGTGAACTGACTCAGGCCAGTTTGTATCCACGCAACCGAGAGACAAAACCCTACCAACTCTAACACTAATGAGTAAGGCTCATAGGTGCTGGGAAAATTACATCACTATTATATGATTATTTTTACAATAAAAAGTTCAAATCTTCGTTTCCGCAACTAAGGCGATATCATAGAGAAAGAAAGAAGAGACATAGCATGACGATAGACACGTGGAACCCATGTACGAGATGGTTCACACACAAAATCAATGCGAAAGGGAACAGTAAGTGGGGAAAGAAGTGGAAGAATAAATGGAAGAAAGATCAGTAGGAGTATAATAATAATATGCTTTATTAGGTACACATATGGAATAGTACACAGGAGACAGCTTAATACTAAAGTTACATTAGATACTAAGATCAGACAATACTATCATTACTAACTACACTGCATTGCGGCCCATTGTTTGGCCCCTGCTCGGAAATAGTATGTGCTGCCATCGGATATACATGTTAGATAGTTTGTGACCAGGCCCGTTACGGATCACTTTGAGTAAGGCGTTATCAGATTTTTCTATCCTGAGCTGGAGACTAAGCGCGCATTTTCTTGAGCTGACTATGAGACAATCTGTATACTTTTGAGCAAATACTATACTTGCACTACCAGACCTCGGCACATTCATCAGGCGCCGAAATATGTCATCATAGGCAACATGTAGGCATCTAATCGATTTCTGCTTAAAGTTAGACCAAAGCGAGTTACAGTACAAGGGATAGCAGTAGCTTCGAAAGAGTTGGCATTTAACGTCATCTGAGCAGTGACCAAACTTTCTGATTAGCATGTTGTCAACTGCGTGGAGCTTTCGCGTTTCTTTCTCTATATCCTGGTTATCACGAAAATCATTAGTGATTATATGACCCAGGTAAGAGAGGCTGTCTACATAAGTGAGATCGACACCATTAAGTCGAGTAACTTTATCGGAGGGCAGGTTACTTCTCCTAGGTTTAATGTACATACAAACAGTTTCAACAGTATTATATTCAATACACAGTTTGCTGGCTTCGCTCTCGCAAATAGAGACCAATTTTTGCAGCCCACTAGAATGGGGAGAAACAAGGACCATATCATCAGCTTAACTGAGCGCATTTACTGCGTGACCATCAATGTGGCGCCCCACTCCAGCTGCATTCAGATGGGTGTGGATGCTGTCAATGAATATGTTAAAGAGAATTGGAGAGAGTAAGCCCCCTTGTCGTAGGTATGCCATTAGTCATGCTGAACGCTGGTGACATCGCCGCTCCCCATTTCACATAGCATTTCTGAGTTTGAAACAGTATTTTAGCGTCTTAACAAAGTGGTTCGTCGATGTGCGTTCATGCTAGATAGTGTTGTGCCTTGTGATCTGGCGCATCGTCGCAGAGTCGGTGGGGTCTGTTTTTTGTATAAAATCTATAACTGCCCCAGTCATCTACTGTCTGAGTTTCTTCTGTATCCATTTGTTCGGGTGAGGTATACTCAGCGTACTGGTGCTCTTTATGAGTTTGCCTCAGAACCGTTACGATGCCGTACGGGCTAGCATTCCCGTTCTTTTTTTCCATCGTGTGTGGATGTTTGGAATGGTCTTGATGGCTCTGTATTTGCTGGTGCGTGTATTGGCAGCTTTAAACGATCTGTACACAGACCTATTCTGTGATCTCTGATTTTTTTTTCATTCATTTGTTTTCTTCACCCGCTGGGCTGGTTGCGTGGGGGTTTGTTAACCTCATGGAGTTTCTCCGTTCCCACGTCGCCAGTCTGGTGTGATTTAATTATAATAATAAGGCGACATTTGAAGACTACACAGTCTTACCCGTGTAGTAGTGATTGCGACGAGCGTTCTCAGCGGCCCAACAAAGTGCTGCGGAACTTTCGGTAAGCTTGAACATATAGATTTTGGCCGAGCCTTATTTTGGCTATATTTTAGGATAAAAAGTTGAAAAAACTACGCAAAAGTGCTTCAAATGCTAGAATTCAGCAATATATGGCAGTCCTAAACTTTTCAATATGATTTGTTGAGGATCAAACTCAATGTTGGTAAACAAAGGCAGTGTTACCCACCTCATAACCCTACAATTTAGGAGGGTTGTGGTCGGTGTCACCTGGTTTTACCCAACCTGTGTTGCGTTGGAGGCCGGTGTAGCACAGGTGACACCGAAGGCCTGATTGCAATACGCCCCTGACTGGGTCAGTGTCTTCACTGTCAATAGGATATTAGGCACCTCACTTAGGCCTACAGACACGGTTGTTTTTGTGGTGGTGGTGGTGGTCGTGGACCGAACCTGTTCTACACATTACCTACTTATCCTATATCTTATGCATGCCTTGTCTAACCGTGTTCCTTTCTCGTCTATCCATAATATACCCCGTATAACCCTATCGTTCCCTATCATACACTCAAACTCGTCGTCGTGACCACTGCCGCTGTAAGTGACATGAATTTGATGTCATGCAGAGAGCAGAGCGAAAGAAGATCCGACTTTTAGGGTGTACTAATTGGCACTGTTATAGACGTGCACTAAAATAAAGTACGGTATTAGACGTGCACTGAAAACGTATCGTCTTAAAGCCAGCAAGCTTTCCCGTGTACCGACGGAGAAACGTGCAAGTTTCGTGCTGGATCTGCTCACCAAGGCAGATATTCCTTGTCTGTGCACGGCAAGGCGTGCTGGTTTTCGAATAACACTTATCTCAGTGCATGTTATCGTTAACGACTATGGACATAAAAATTTACACTGACATGGTTTTGGTAGCTGTGACAATGACTGGATACTTTTCCTCGCTTTTGTGCCCTTTAGTGTTCAAAATAACCCGCTGATACATCATTGCCATTATGGAAATTGAAACATTTCCACGGACAAATCAAAATTACGAGGGTCCGTCCCGTTTGGAGGGTTGAAGTTGATGCAGTGGAGTCTTACAGCTTCAACAGCGACAGCGTTGCATTAAAAAAAAGCTCTCCCTCCGTCATAGGCATGAATGAATTAATGAATGACTCTTAGAAAGGCCCAATATCACTCCGTTTTTACTTTTCCTGTGTGTTCCGTTTTGGGAATCAAGGCTTAGGCTGCTCCTCATGCTTCATGCGACGTCTGAAGACTTGAGGCGTGCAAGCAGCGAACTTCGGGGAGCGTTCGAGGCTTTACTTGTCCGAAACTTGAGCCAGAAGCTTTAAATGTGCCACTTTGCACTGAGTTGCAAGGGTTGGAAGCAACGCGATGACGTTGAACCTCCTGGAAACTCCATTTTTCGGAACAAGATTGAGTTTCTGGAATACTCAAGAATAACGTATTGAATATCAATGCATGAAACTCAATTCATCTGGTGGTAGCCTGTGAAGTTTCGACCAAGTCAAGTCTTGGAAGGTTTTATTTTGGCGCTCAATCGAACACGCTCATATTATGTGCAGATGCGGAGGCGCGTATAGCGGGTGAGGCGTTCGCGCCTAAACTTATGACTACTATGCGCAACTAAGTTATTCCGACTAATCTTACCGCGTCACAGTTGAAGTTGCTGTACTACCGTATTGCTCTATTTGGACCGCAATGATAAGGTTTTACTATGTAAATGTTAGAACAAAGTAGATTGCCACATGAATTTAGAGCACTATGTCCATTGCGCAAATTAGCTATAACCCTATTGGAAATTTTGAGACAAGTATCTGATGATCACAGAAGTAGCATCGGGTCGTATCCGATAATCTCCCGTAATTTTCCGCATGGGAATAATAAGACGCAATGTATTATGAAAAGAAAAAGACAGTAAAGCCGTCTTACATATGCCCTGTATGCGCGTTAATAGTATACGAAAACATGATTAGGTTGTAGTTGAGCGTTGTACTGCTGTATAGTCTCACGTAACACTTGCCCAGTACATGCGTTAATGGCACGAAAACGGTATGATGCTATACGTGCACAGTACGCCAGTATACTGTGAGATACAGGAGGGTGAATGGCCCACTGGCCTGGTGATGATGACGTCAAGGTCGGCAGCATATGCTCTCTGTGACTTACACTGACAGGCTGTTGTTGTCTTCCTGGGCCACTGATTGCTTCCTGCGCTTCTTCCGCTCTTACTGTTATCCACTACTGTTACTGTTATCCTCTACTGTTACTGTTATCCTCTACTGTTACTGTTATCCTCTACTGTTACTGTTATCCTCTACTGTTACTGTTATCCTCTACTGCCACCAACTGCTGTTAACGTTGCGTACTATGTACTATTACTGCTACTTGTTACTGTTACCTGCTCGTTACTGTTACCTACTACTATTACTGCTACCTACTACAGTTACTGTTACCTACTCCAGTTACTATTACCTACTACTATTACCTTCTCATGCTGTTACCCACTACTGTTACCTAATGCCTGCCTATCTTAACTCTTTATCAGGCAAGTGACCATATTTGATCACTTCTTTAATGGCATTCCTGCGAAAGGTTTTACGAGCGGCCCGGTAGAGAGCAATTCATCATCCAGTCTTGGCTTTCTCGTAGGACTAACACTACAGCAGAGCTCTTGCCACAGAGACTCCTAAAATAGAAAAAATTCCTGAAACTGAGAAAATCCGGAATCGCTATAGATTGTCTACTGTGCCATCTGAAGCGAGTTGTGGGGGAACAGCCAGCAGCACCGTGCTGGGTGCACGCATTGAGAAAGGTGCTGTCCCACACCCTGCACGCCTTCCTGTGCTCTGACTGAAACTCTCTACCTAGGTGTCTTCGTGCAGCACGAGAACTGCAGATTTCGTGCTGCGCGAGCACTCCTTGGCAAGTACTTCCCGTCGATGCACGGGAAGGTGTGCTGAGGATAGGATAGCACTTTTCTCAGCGTAGCGCAGTCTACATTACAGCGCCACGATAACTTATGGTATTAGCTAAAGAACAGCGTTGTTTGAAACGTCTTTAGTGAAGCAGGACTACACCAGTGTGCGGGGGATAGGTCAGTTCCAAGTCCCCACTGTCCCTTCCCTCCTCCTCTCCAGAAGAACCGTTCTCGTCGACATAGGTTACCGTGCAACATTATTCAATGGCCAAGTAACCTTCACTTTGGTCCTTATTTCATATTTCATGCATCTGGTGCTTTTCTCGGGGTTCTCTCCTCGATTTTTTTTGCCCTTTTTAGTAGAGCTAATATTTGCAAAGCTGCTCACAGATCGAGAGGTAGCCCTCAGGTTTGGCAATAGGGTTAGGTTAGGTAGGCTCGCTTATACACTGAAAAAGTAGGGCATGCTGTGGTACCAAACGATGTTTTACCGTGCAGTGCTTACACGAAGGCAGCCAGGTAGGTGTTAACAGTTGTGCACAGGGACTTCGTGTAGATGCCTATTGGGGCAGCAGCACGTACGGTTCACTTTCCTGAGTGGGCTCGACTGTCGAGGTGAACGCCTTCCATAGGGAGCATTCCAAAGGGAACTGACAGAGAGCCCTCCATAGGGAGCATTCCAAAGGGCACTCGCAGGGAGCCCATCGGAAGAATTCCATAGGGAACATTCCAAAGGGAACTGACAGAGAGCCCTCCATAGGGAGCATTCGAAAGGGAACTCACAGAGAGCCCTCCATAGGGAGCATTCCAAAGAGAACTCGCAGGGAGCCCATCGGAAGAATTCCACGAGAGCATTCCAAAGGGAACTCACAGAGAGCCCTCCATAGGGAGCATTCCAAAGGGAACTCACAGGGAGCCAATAGGAAGAATTCCATAGGGAGCCCATAGGTTACCCTAGCCCAGCGGTTCCCAGTGGGGGTGTTTATGAACCTACGTGCACCCGTTTGTTAGGCACGGACCCCCAAGTGGTTCATGAAGATTAGAGTATGATAGTATATATGTATAATAGAGCTGATACTTTATTGGTAGTGTATTGTATTAACTTATTTAAGAGTTTAAGCGCGGAAATTTTTGTTTTATTGTGTACTTATGCTATTATCACTTTTAAACATTCAATTATTAACATAATTACTGCTTAATGTCACTTTAATATCATAGAACACCTTCAAATATTTGTTGATACGTTGTTTGCAGCAGACAATTACCATACCGTAATTCAATGTAAGCAGGCATTTGAGGCAAGTCAATAATAGATTGAATTGTAATGATATATAATATATATTATGTTATATATATATATATATATATATATATATAATTATATATATATTATTATCTATATATAATTATATATATATAAATTTGGCGTATTAGGCTCTAGTTTTGATTGTACCTACTTAACTTAGCAAAGACCTTTGCGCTTGACGCTAGAACTACAGAAATATACTGTATTCATTCAGTGCATCATCTACCAAGTTGATCCCCTTTAACTGGAGGTGCGTCGCAAACTGAAGTGAGGGAGTCACTGCGTTTGCCTCTTGTAATTTTCTATTTTAGCCAGGCTGTGCTGTCTTGCTACAATGACTTTTTCCCTGTAGGTAAACAATAGGGCAAAGTGCCCTTGTAGCAAAATAACACAGCCTGGTTACAATAAATTTTTCAGTAACACCCTTTATTAGTGCCACGTTCCTCTCGACGTTGCTCTCTGTCCCTTCCCTCTTCCTTTGTTGAAATGTTACAGTTGCTTACGACATCTTAAACTTAATAATCTAACATGTATGTTAATATTGTGCGGTGGTTGAAAAATGGCTATTAATTTATTAATTTATCTTATATGCCTGCTATTTATATGTAGGATAGCTTTATTTAAAGTGCTTAGGTAAAGAGCTGCGCATTCATACAACCAGTGTTGACTTCTTATATACCAACCGTGCTCAAGTTTGCGCTGCGTCGAAATAGGTATACATTTTAAGTACGGTATGTCACGTACGTACAAAATTATTAGTGGTAATAGAACCGACGACAATCTTGATCAGAAATTAGAACTGACGTTATGAAACAGGTCTGGATTTCCCAGCCCGCGATACACCAAATCCAACCTCAGTGCACTGGATGTGCCAAACACTAGGAGGTCACCGAGAGCGAGGGGGGGGGGGGTGTTCGGACCAGATTCTGGTAGAGTTAAAGCCTGCCCAGTTTACCTAGGTAACACAAGTTCTGAAATAGGTCTGACCGGGGTATCGGGTAGGTGCCCGTTTGTCACGGACACACACTCCATGAATTACCGTAGGTCCGGAATGGGCGGGCACACGCAGATGCGGTGAAAACTATACATCCTTGCAAGCACTCTGCGTACTGTAACAAATGCCTGGATTTACCCGCCGAAATTTATTAATCTCTCTGCTCTGCCTTGACTGGCAAATATTGGCTGAAGAGATTGCTCATTAATGCTTTTTGCTTGAACATATTTGAGCCGTCGTGATTCTTCAGACCTTTAATTTTTTAACGTCTCTGAAGTAAAACGGTTTATTAAATCTGATCTTCAATGAATTGCTTCTTTTTTTTCAGGTAGATGTGTTACCTTATATACGTGCTACGGAAATATTTTATGTATCTGGAATATATACACGTTGGAGGGAAATATATACATATATATATATATATACGTTGGAGGGAAAGGAGTCTGGAGAAATTTCACGAGGTCATTAGTTGACGAAATGTTTAATTTCTATCTGGTATTTTCAGGCGCGTTAGCCTTTACTCTGTTACATTTTGCTCTGGTTTACCTTGATCTTTCGTACTGCATCGTTATCAATTTATGGACCGTCTCCTGCAGCCGACATAGGTTGGCCCATAGGCCACAAGGTTAGATTCGCCCATCCTATGTTATGGGGAGTTGCACCTTCAGGGACACTTCATAGGGTGATCTCAGGATTAGCTAGAGCTTCGAGACATCTTTGCCTCTCTTCCTAATCAAGATCAAGTGTTTTTTATTTCTCTTGAGTCTCCCGCTATTCCTTGGCCTCTAAGTTGGCAGCTTCCATACGGAGAATTCCTCCATTTAAGAGTTAGATATTTGGTTTAACCCTATTCATACCAGGCTGTGTTATTTTGCTACAATGATTATTGGTCCTATTGTATTCCTTCGGCGAAGGAAAGAATTTGTAGCGAGGCTGCACAGCCTGGTGTTAATACAGTCAGAAAATGTAAACTAGCACGCATTCCTATGCAACGACAGGACATACCTGCTTTAGCGTGCCAGCGCAGCAAGAAAAAAGGCAATTTTAATACTGCCCGAGCGTTCAAAATTCAGGATTACAATTTTTACCCACATTTATTGAATAAATCGAAATATGTAAGTCAAGCGAAAATAAATAACCATGCTATTTAACTATTATTCTTTCCTAATATCTGGGCATAATTTATTCAGCATACTTTCCGTCGGCATTGATAACTTGCTGCAAACGCTTGGAGAACGCCCTGCCAGAGTCACAAATGATAGCTTGAGGAATGTTTGCCCATTCCTTCAAGAGTCTTGCCTTCAAAGCCTCCACATTTTGTGACGGGAAGCTGAGACCTTGCTCTCCAATATGGACCAAATGGTGAAATCATGCGGATTATGGTCTGGAGATGAAGGAATATTACGTAAAAATATGCACCAGGGATAAGGTTCTAACGATAATTATGGAACACCTCGTATATAGGAACTTCTCGTCGTTGTTCCGGAAAGCGTGCTGGTTTATGCCACAGAATTTTCTCAGAGTTGGGTTGCGCCCCACCTCTGCACGGTGCACCTTTGGAGTCACGTACCTGATAGTGTTATTTCTCTGGGGATTCTTCAATTAGGCATACTTTATAAGCTGTGCAATATATTTATACACATACCATTGCTAGGATATTTATGGAGACGTCATCCGAACAAGTTATTTCAATTTATTTATAGGCAGGCATACCTATATAATAAAAAATTACATTTTTCTATACTTTTTCTCTCGAGGGTCCATATAGATGCTAGCAACAGTTGAGCTATTATGAGTCAGCTCTTCCAGTAATCCTCAACTCTAACCTTCTCTCCAGTTCCGTATTCAAATTTCTGTTAGTGCTCGTCTGTCTTACTTTTAAAATTGCCGTACTGTTGCGCGTAGGACTCCAGTAGCTACTAGACCATCAAAAAACCATCACATTAGTCAAAACAACGTTATTATGTGAAGAAGACGTGAAAGATTCTGTTGTAAGAGAAGCTGATTTTTGACGAATCAACCTCAAAGACTTCTTCCTTGCATGGGAATCCTTCGCGTAGTCATCCCAAGGTAACATGACCCTGACACTTACATAGGTAGCTTGTGAAATCTGAGCAAGGGAGATTTCAGCCCTATATACTCCTTCACCCTATGATCTATCAATGAGAATGTTACGTTGAATATCCGTGCAGTAGAAGCACTCCTATTGGAGTTTATATCTACCTGAGGCTTGATGCTTTCATAAAACTATGCGCCGTATCGGGTTAATTTACTTTCACTTACACTCTTACGTGTAGTTCTGTACGTTCCTTTAAATGCTTATATATATAGCTAACATGTCCCAGTTTTACAATTACCCCTTCATCGTCCAATAGGTCCGTTCGGTCACATTTCAAATAGCCTAGTGCAATAACTTCGGATATGATACAGAATGTGCGTAGTAAGGGGATAAGATATCGCTGTGTCACAGTGTGTGTACGTGTGATCCTATTTACGTGATCTCTCTTTATATTGTTCCTACCCTCGTGTTTATCATTATTTATTCCATGATGTTAAATGATAACTTCTTCAAGAGAAACATTCAACATCATGGAATAAGAATTACCAAGACGTCTTCTATTCTCAACGATATCATTATTTATGTCAATATGACTGTTAGGATAGAGCTGCGTCGGCGTTCCAACGGCGCACCGTTGTGCCATACGTGGGCAGAGGTGCGCCCGTATAGGTAGGTACCGTTCGCTTAGTTGCGTAACGTACAACTGCATACGCTACCCCCCCCCCCCCGTATCTTGGCTCCTCCCCATGCCCCCTCTGCATCCTCTGGCTCTGCAGTTCCGCTTTGTGCAATCTCGGCCCTCCTGCAGGCTATTAAATTTTCCTTCGAAGATTTCCTAAATGTTTTCCGTTGTATTTTATGGTCTGTTTTGTAGCTGCCAAAAGCAGTTACAGCGGGATTCGAACCGGCAATTCTGACAAGAGCTTCTTGTGCTACGGTGGGGCCCGCTCGGGACTTGAACCGGCGACTTTCTGTGATAGCTTCTTTACACTATTGAAACCAGCGTAATTTATTTACGGTGTTGTTGAACGTTGCTTTTCCCAAGAGAATCCGATGTTTGGTGGTACTGATAGGGTAAATTTCAAGGCCATAAACCATTTCAGTGGTATGATGTATCGGCCAAAACTAGAGTTTGAGTGAGACTTGAACCGGAGACAACAGCTCTACTTCTGAAACGAACAGTGCGGTGCTGTTAATTACTTTAACCCTATCCGCACCAGGCTGGTCTACCTCGCGACTCAGGCTTTATTTCCCTGCAGAAATGCAATCGAACAAAGAACTTTTGTAGCAAAATAACACTGCCTGGTATGAATAGCTTTCATAAATAGTAAGGGCATCCAAAGATAGTGCTAGTGCCGAAAAGATAACTAGGTGATTTTAAACAGGACTGGTTCTACTGTTTCAGTACGGTGTTTTGTTATCTGGAGGCATCGTCATTGGCTGCTGAGATGTCAAGGTATCGTTTTCACTATACTTATTTTTAGAGATTTCAGAATGATGCTCATCAAAACATTGCAGTGAGTTATCCAATAAAATTGCGAGGGCTATTTTGTAGCAAACTCCTAGAAGACATCGGTGCTATGCTGCGCCGCTGCTTGAGATGCTGTCACTGCTCTAGAAAGATGACCATCAAAACTTTATTTTAGTTATACCGTGAGCTACGTGCGCAGTTGCCTGATGTGGGCACTTTTGTGGCCGCCGGTAAATCCATTGAATGGTGAACATTCATTTGAGTTAACCATTCGATGCATTTACTGTTTGATGAACTCATGGTGAACGCACTTTTGCTTCCAGCTCTACTAAATAACGTACACTAACGGCGAAATTACAAAAAAGGGGGCGCTTGCAGCTTATGGCGGCCCAGTCACGTAAGTAAAAAGGCCGCAGGCCGCAATCGTGCGGCCTCCTCTATACTCGCGTGACTAGCCCGTGAGTGCCCCACCCCTCACAGTGACCCTATAGCTAGGTACCTATTGATTTTTCACAGTCACGTGTCCTGTGGTCGCCTGAAGCATCTTCGCACCTCAGGCGATGACGCCAGGTGTGAACGTGACCTAACTGGCTGCGGAAATAAACTTTAAAATCTCATACCTGCGCCAGACCTCTGCATGACCACGTGCTCGGCCACGGCTGCCTGCCCTGCTCACGTGACCAACAGCTGCCGCTGCTGCAGGCTGAAGCTCTTCTTCTAAGACAATTACTTCCTCTTCATTTGTTTCCAGCCATGCAATCCTGGGAGGTTACCTTAATTATACTCCCTCTGTTCTGAAATAGTTGTGCCTAACAATCCCTGCAAATTTCATCCAAATCGGTTCTTAACTTTTTGAGTTATCCTGGTGACAGACAGACAAAGAGACAAACACGACGAAAACATAACCTCCTTGGCGGAGGTAACAAGCTACAACACAGTCAGCAAGTTGACAAGAGTGTGAAAATGGCAAGCAGAGTACTGGGATTCATCACCAGAAACTTTGAATACAAGTCTAAAGACATCATCATTCCCTTGTACAAGCCATTAGTGAGGCCACACTTAGAATTTGCTGTTCAATTCTGGTCGCCACATCTCTGTAAAGATATCGATAAAATGGAAAGACTCCAACGCAGAGCAACGAAATTGATACCGCAGCTGAGAAACAAGTCGTATGAATGTCGCCTAAAAGAACTTGGTCTGATCTCTCTCGAGCAAAGACGTCTCAGGGGGCAACTAATAGAAACATTCAAGTATTTGAACGGCTTCAACGATGTACCT